>VXBU01015053.1:0-11666 GCA_013400315.1 Bombycilla garrulus | reverse complement strand
TTATTTATTTATTTATTTTAAACCAGCTCTTGTGTAATACATTGCGCGGGGAGGGGCGAGGGAAGGATGCTTTGAGCATTAGTTATGTAAACGGCACAAGGCGTCGATCGACACACGGGTGCTGGTAGTTCTTAGCGTTTGCAGTGGTCGCACTTCAATACTAACGGTCCCGAAATTGTGCCCCGAAATTCGGAAGTCAATTTGGTTTCACAACTTGATTGGAAAACTCAGTGTGCCCCTGTAGATTACAGCGAACTACACACAACCTATAGAGTAAGTATCTTCTGCTGCATCCTCACTCTTCAGTACAGGAAAACCACATATTCAGTAACCAGTTCCATCAAATATTAACTTACTCAGTTTACAGAGATCGTGTCAACCCCAGATGTCCCAGCCTTATACAATACCATAAAAAAATCCTGCAAGGAAACAGCCCCTGGCATCTGGACCCAATGAGACTTTTATAACACTCTCCAAAACTGTTCAATAGGAGAACATAGGATGAGTCCCACTTCAAAAGCTACAAGTTAATGCACCTCACACAAATACTGCTGCAAGGGAATCTAGACCCTTCTGAATCTCATTTTTTTTGGTTCTAGCCTTTTTGATTTTGCAGTAAAATCAAGCAATATGTTTTGCTGCTTATGTTTGATCAGAAAAATCCAAGCACTAGTGAGGGAAACCAGGTTTGCCCAACATCTGACCTTAGATACACCCTTTCACACAATAATTTGACAAACACAAACCTGAGTAGGGGTGTTCTATTCAGATTTGTTGTATTAGCTACTATTTTATATTCATGTTATCTAAGAAGATTAATAGTAAAAAAAATATTCTTTTTCAGTAGAATACTTTCACGAGTTGAATAAGCACAGTCTCAAATTCTAAATTGAAACCACAGATTGAAATAATTCCAAATGGTTTCAAACACAGGGCAAAAGTCTTTTATAAGATGCTCATCTTTGTGTATATATGCATTCTGTCTTCATGCAAAGCACACTGCATATCTATGCATTAAGAACTTCAAAGGTATGCATAAATGTCTTCTCCTGAAAGTGTAAATTACTTTGGCCTAATTTACCCATGTATTACAGACACTCCTGAATATATTAGATATGAGTAGTTGTAACGTTCCTCTGAATATTTCAGTCTTTGGCAAGTGGTCAGCAGCCCAGCATCATAAAAATGTTCTTATAGAGGCAGGTGTATTTGGGAGAATTTACAAAACATGGAGGTTAGCTCATTCTTTAAGAGAAAGCAATGCTTTACAACTATCTAGAGCAGCTACTGCAATCACAGTAGTAAAGAACAACAAGTAGCAAAGACCCAATAAAATTTTGGATGAGTGAACTGAAACTGGGTAGCAGCAAGTAGGCAGAACAGTCTCGGAATGTATGACTTATGGTAACAAACCACAGAGTTTCTGATTAGGGACAATTTGCCTTAAATGTGAAGACACTAACACGTACATCAGTAATCTGCAGGATGAGCTGTACTTCAGTATAAAATAGTCAAGATCACTTCCAAATATACATATGGTTTTGATATCTATGCCTGACGATAACTAACTTCTCCCGTCTTACAGAGAAGATACACTGTCCTGCAGCTGATGATGAGATTTCATCTCAGAACTTTTGGGGTTTGTGAGATGAGCGGGCAATGAGTTTTACTCCTCCATTCCCACTATGAAAGCCAGGTAGAAACAAGTGCTGTGAATAGAAATTGTAGTAATTTGAAAGGATGCTGATTTCATGCAAGTCCATCCAAATGTGCATCTTCTAGTGTGGGGAAGGAGAATTATTTTCAGGCGATATAGCGTGTCCTTAATCTTCTGTATTTGAGATAACTCAATAGAACATTGAGATTAATCCACCTCCCCATGCCTAACCTTAGAATGTATGCATACACTGGTAATTTCTGGAATTCTACTATAAGTGGAAGCTGATTTGACATTAATTAATATCAAATAGTTGAGGGTAGACAAGCCATGCAGCCCTATAGGAACCATGCTGTTTGGTAACTATAAAATCAGTATAAGATTAAAAGTAGGCTTTACATGTTGTGAACCTTCGGCTTTAGAAAACAGTAGTTAAACATTTATTGAAAACAAATCCGTGGATTTGAGAAGGTCAGTCAGTACTGGTTGACTAAACATTGATGACACAGTTCACTTCTATACAGACAAAAAAAGGGACTTGTTTGCGCACAAATGACGTCAACTAGACACGGTTCACAACAGTTTTAGAACTGTGAGATTACAAATCCATGTAACTACTTTGAAACAAACTTTTCTCCCAGCACATAGAATCCCAATTGCATAATTATCTTGAAAATAACACAAGCACTGATGAGAAATCCTTCATTATAAAGGTCACTTCTTGTAGGTTTAAATGACAGTCAAAAAGACAATAGGAGTGAAACCCCTTCACAAAGGGGTAAGTAAGAGTGTCCATGCGGGAAAACCAGCTTTAGATCCTACTTTTGCTGAAGAACAACTTTCTTCGTCCTGACTTTGCAGGAGTCTCACAACTGCAGAAGTTTTGTGCTGGTTGGGTGGACAGAAGGTAAGATCAGGCAAGTTACACTGAGATCATCTGCAAGGCAATGCCACCCCACCAATGCAGATACTCTCCACCATGTGATGCCGTGATGATTAGGGCTGGAGCAGCTTCAAGGGGATGAATAGGCAGATCCTGACTGCTGCAAGAGATGGATCAGGGTGAAAAGGGGAAATGCACACATGAAACCAGGAAGATTTCTAGATGTACAATCCTCTACGTTCTTTGCTTCAGAAAGTGCTTCATTTCGCCTATTTGAATTTCCTATGTGAAAAAGGGTACACACATAGGCAATAGAATAGAACATTGATTTACAACTATGATAGCAAAGCACTTCAGCTCTCTGGACACAGGTGAAGTATAATGGCATAAACTGATGTTTAAACATAGGTAATCATGAGTACAAATTGGCTAAAAGGTAATTTCTTTGTGGAGGAGATGTAAAAGGGGCTTCATTTGATATTATGCATTATAGTATTGCAACTGATTAAGAAGCAGAGATTAACTATAAGGTTGATATTAATGAATGTGAAGGGATTTTCCTGTGCCTGGTGCCCTCTTGTGGGAATGGGAACACTGTGAGCATTTCAGTGTGAGACCAGCTCATGTGAGAGTACCTTTGCAGTTTTCTGGAGGGGGACAAAGCACTTAATGTGCAGGCAGTAGATCCTGGAAAGGAAGTCTGTATGCCTCTGAAACACAGATATTGAACCACAAGTTTTAAATCTCTATATTTTTTCTATCCACAATATTCTACCAGGCAAGTAAAACAAAGTTATTAAATATAAGTTATTGCAATTGCTCTCACTACTCACCTTGTAAAATGTATAAACTGACAGTATTTTAAATAATCACACCAAGTCTATTTAGAGAAAAAATAAATTTAAAAAATCCAAAACAAAAACAAAACAAAACAAAAAAACCAAACAGAAAGAAACCTCAAAACCACAGTTAAAACCAGACAGAGATTTCAGTGCTGAGAGATAAGATTTTAAATCTAAGCTAAGAAGGTAATTATAGAATTAAAGTGGAATTATAATTATATAGTTATAACAGTTTCCTTTGTGGAAATAAATAATTTCTGTCAATACTGAGTGACATGATGTCATGATTACATGACACAATTTGTCAATGTAACAACCAGCTGGAAAAAAAAATAAATTTTTTTTTACATTTGAGCTGTAAACCTGAAAAATTCAAGGTTGATGGAGGAAAAATACTTGATATAAATGGTCAAACTCCATTCTCAAATTCTAATCATGGATTAGATTGCTGGGAGATGTTTTTCATTAATGTTCTTGCAGATTTATTTGCTGTGTTAAATAACTAGTTATATAGTACTATTTCCAAGTATAATCTATGTTTCTCAGATCCTGTTCTTCAGGAGGCATTACATGGACAGTGTCACAGAGGTTCAGAGGTCCAACTCATCATTTTTTAGCTATGGTAATTTTAACTGTACATTATTCAATTCAGAATTTCTAGATAATCAGTGTCAATCATCACAACTAAAACTGTTTTCATACATAAAGGTCCAGAAGAGTGGTTGGCTTTTCCAGGTTTGTCAATGGTGTGAAGAGGGTCTGATTTGAATTTACATAGTGATTTATATACTAAGAAGCATGATGCAGAAATGCAACATGATATCCACAAAAGACTCATTTTGTGTAAGGGATGAAAAATATGGCCAACAATTATTGAGTGATGGTTTAGATGGTAATTTCCTGTTCATCTTTACCCTAAGTATTCTGTTCCATGCCTGAAGTACAGTCATTAAACCTTTTTAAAATTACTGATATCTATTACATTTTTTAAAAATTCATTTTATCCATAGTTTGCATAGTTTACCACAGCTTCTGAATTCTGAATAAGCATTAGCTAATCCTTATAATCATGTTGTGATGTAGGGAGGCTGGTAAAGAAAATCAAAGGAAAAACTTTATCCTGTGCCACAGAGAAAAGTTGTGAGTGCATGAAAAGCTGACTGGTTACTTTGGGAATTCACTCAGTTTGAGAAAGAATGAAGGAAAATGGGATAATGATGTGTTTAACTCAAATGTACAAGAATTGCATCTGTGTGTATTTTCTTTTGTCTACTAACTTCATATTTCTTTGGTGATATAACTGTGAACAGTATAGAAGAATGTGGAGAAGGGATATACCAAAAATATTAATATATATATATTTCAGAGATATATCAGATGTCTATTCAGATATCTCTGGACATCTGAAAATAAAGTTGAACACATACAGTAGGACATTACTGCAAGTTGTTATGACTTTAAAAACAGGAATTATAGGTGGGTAGAAAGAATACTCTAGATTGCTAAAGAGTCTGTTTGATTGTGATAGGATTAACAAACAGTAGCTTAAAATTCTCTTACATTAACTGGTTATTAGGATAACTATAGAATTCAATTGTAAAGTCAGACTTTATTTTAAAACTTGCTATCATTGCTGCAAATAGTCTTTCCTTACTAATGGCAGTAGTAGCAAAAACATCTCCTTGAGATGTATCAGACACTCATGTCCTTTTTGTGCTTTCTGTGTACAGCCTTTAGCATGTGAAGGATCTACTACAGAACTGAATCTTGTAGTGACAGTGCAATACAGAAAAGGTACTCATCATTCTTGCAAGACGCACATTGAGCAACTTTGTCTTGACATTATATGCTTTTGTTCTTATCAAATGATCTATTGTAAAATCTAATTCACCCATTCAAGAGTAGATGTATAGGTTTAAATGAAAAGCATAATTTTTAAGACCACTCAAGATTCATTTTCATGATTCACACACATGTGGAAAGGTTGCATAGGCTGAACTCCAGCCCTTGCCTTGCATGGTCCTAGTGACAGTTCATCACACACAAGGCTGATATCTGAAACACAGTATGTGTCAAGATGGGAAGAACTCAATCACCTAGATGGCAATGGCTTTTGATCACTGGAATAAATATTTCCATTTGCTCAAGCTCCAGCATCCAGGTGTACTGGTCCCCATTTGATTTTAGAATGTAGGTATGAGGGCTGAGGGGGCATATCTGTCTCAGGTTTTACCTCCTGCAGTAGCAGCAAGAGGTGCTGCTTAGAAGAAGGTGTGAGCCCAGCCTGCATACTTTCCCTTCCTACTCCTTCCTTACATATGTGGACTAGTGCTACCAGAAGGTGCAGCCCTGTCTCTGTAGTCCAGCTATTTTTGTGATCAATAACCTAATAGTGAGCCATAACTTAAATACTAGTGCACTGCAAGATACGGCTCTGCTACCACAGGAGCCTATTATATTATTAGGCAGGGGTATGGCTTTCTGAGGAAAGCAGCATTAACACAGAGAGAAGGCAACAAGGATACCAAGGATATGGCTGAAGAAAACTGTTTTGTGTGACTTAGAGGAAACCACAGAATCATGACAGGGTGGGTTGGAAGGTACAGTGGGTCATGTGATGCAACCTCCCTGCTCAAGCAGGGTTATTCCCGAGCACATGGCACAGGATTGTGTCTAGATGTCCTGAATATCCCTACTGAAGGAGACTCCACAACCTCTCAGGGCAACCATCATAAAAAATGGTGCCAGAAAAAAAAAAATTGAATCAGCTGCTCAGTCACAGACACTTCATTTGTGAACAACTCGGTTGGTTTATTGACGGTTTTCCCTAGGCAAAGAGACTGTGCAGTCTGTGCAGAGACTCCATATCCAAGTCTCTGCCATCAGATGGCAATGCTTATTTGACAAACTACGCAGAACCAGCCGGGGGGTCTCTGGAGGCAGAAGAGGCTGGTCTGGGCACCTTCATGTGTCTCGCCCTTGGAAAGTGGTAGTGAAGCTCTTAGCACTGATGGTGACCAAGTAAACGGAGGGGAACTGAGAGATCGGCTCTCTGGGTCTATACCGGAAGACAAGAGACTGCCACTGTATTTCAAACCTACTGCCAATACAAAATCATAATTGAAATTCTACTGGACATGTGCATTCATTATCCCAAGGTCTCTGCTTGTGCTCACTGAATACTTCACACACTCCCTAACTCTTCCAGCTTAAATAAACAAAACCCAGAAAACTGTCCCTGTACATTCAGTGCTTCCTTCTGTTTTCAAACCCAGATTGCAGGTTCAGCCATTTACAGCCATTTACTGAATACCAAAACCAATTAAGTAGGCCTCATGTGTGTTTTGTGATGTGAAACCCTTATGAGACAGAAGGAGTCAAAACATCCTGTCCTCAGCTTCCTCCTCATTGCAAAGGATGAGCAAGTACTGCCAAACTTTAGGCACAGCTGGAAGGTGATTTAGTTTATTCTTATAGGGGAAAGAAGATACCTGTTGTTATCATGACTAATAGGATTTCTCTTTTATGACAGATATAGGTCTTAGTACAGCATTATACATGTATTTTATTCATTACAGATTTGATAGCTGCATAGTGCTCAAGGTGAACTAGATGGTCTAGAACAGAATTCCCTAAACATTTTTGTCATTGTGCACCCATGTAAGTGAAAAGTTCTTGAGTGCACTCCAGTATATGTATGTTTATTTATAAATTATCTGCACAAAATACTACACGTTAGGCACAGTAATAAAATTACACAAAATAGAAAGGAAAAAATTATGACATAAAGATAAACAACATTTCCAAATTCTACTTTATTTACTTGTTTATTGATAGAAATATGCTTTCTTCCTGCACCACAGTGTCTTGTCTTGTGTATCCTGTGTGGTGTAGGAATGCCAATTGGGAGATTACTGCTCTACAGACAAAACCTGTCAGGTCCTATATCCATTGTGTTTTATCAAGCCAAAAGGATACTTCTGTTTTGATTTACACAGGATATGACACGTCCCTCCACATATATTTAACCCTTATGTATGTGGATGGCTACAAGCAAAAGGTGTTCATAGGAGAAAAGGACTTAAAGAGCAATGTCAAGACTGACACACATTAATAAGATCCTGGGAATCTTCTAGAGCAGACAGAACAGGTTTTGAAAGATAAAAAGATGTATGTGACTGCTTGTTTATGAAGTATTTGAGCATTAAACCAGTTTCATGCAAGTGTTTTTTAATGGCATTTCAGGAAATACTTCCATTCGAAATGTAATGGAGAAGTGCTTTTAGAAAAAAAAAGAATGAGATTAAAAAATTAGCTATCAAGAAGAGAAAAAGTGAAAGGGGGAGGGCAGGCAATCAGGGAAACAAGAACAGAAGAAAAATATTATTCCACTACTTCAGAATAGGAACCAGTGCGGCTTATCAAAGATGTTCACAACAGCTGTGAAAATGTCGTGGCAGAAATATACAGACAGTTTCTCCAATGCTAACACTGTCTCCTAAAACATTTTTTTGGAATCCTGCACAGGAGCTTTATTTTCCCTGATTTTTATGTAGCAACTTTATCAGTTCCTAAACTTGAAAACATTCATATTTAACTGTAATTTATGAAGGTATACTATATATTGTATCTGACCCTATAATCTCGTGGGCTATACTCCGAAAGCCCTCGGTTTATTAGGGCGATACAAGGATGAGGAACAAAAGGACGCTCAATTCTTTCTGCTGAATTCTGTTTAATCCAAGTCCATTCTTAGGCAGAGCGTGGGGGAAGGGAGGTGCAGGTAGCTCGCCTAGCAGCAGAGAGAAAAGAGCGCGACCCGCGTGTCTCATGGGGGTTTTGTCCCCAGGGACAGGGGGACCCTGGGAAGGGACCCTGGGAAGGGACCCCTGGCCAATGGGACCACAGGAACAAACTACCTTTCAGGGATAGGGGTGGGGGGAAAAGGGGCCGACCACCACGGGTAGTGTGGGGGAAATACAGCTACTTAGTGCAACCTTTATATAAACCCAGTGCAACTAGAGAACCCCATGTAAACATCAGATATAGTTCACCACAACAATATATTATTGCCTTAGTAATACCAGGATAATATTCAAGTATTACAAAGGCAAAAATATTGCATAATTAGAATTTTAAAATATGCCTTCTGAGAAACCACTGAGACATTCTTACTGTTGGACTTTTTCCAACCCAGAAATGATTGGTTATGTTAATTTAAGAAGTCCCTGCCACTCCTCTCATTTTTTATCATGTAGAAATGGCCTTCCATAGGGAAAGTGTCCCTGGGATTAAATTCTAATTGATGCACCAAAATCCTTAAGCAGATGTTTTAGTCAGGAGTTTCAGCATTCAAGGCAAAAGACCTTGAGTTCCCAGTCCTGCTTCCACTCAGGCAGATCTGTTAATGCACTGAATCCTGACAGCCCCCATGTAAAGCTAGCTGTGAGATACCTGCATCGCAGCAGGTATCAAAGGGTATCATTGTAGCAGCTATACAAAATAAACCCCCACTTGGTTGAATGTCCAGAAAAACCTGGGCAAGGCATTTCAGGATGCAGTGCTGCTCACACAGCCCTTTCAGAATGCAAACCAGTACCTTGAAGCAGTTCACACCTCATACAGGACATTGCCTCCAAGGAAATCTCCTTAAACATTGCAAAGGGTCAAGAGAAAATGCTTGCACACTTTACCTTCTAAGGAGCGTATCTTTGAAATTCTATCATCAACTTGAAATCTAAATGGGCTACTTCAGTTGGGATGGGAGCGCGTGGCTCTCATTAAATTATGAATTTGTGTCTTCAGGGTGAAAGACGCTGCCACTGTCCTGGGCAAGCACAGCAACAAACTTCACAGGTTTAGGCAATGAGTTCTTAAAAGTCAATGTGGGATCAACTGAAGCTGTATCCATGCTGAGCTCTCCTCCCTTGGCTAGCTTTCAAACCACTTTTTTCCTAGCTAAAAAGGAAATATTCCTACTTGATATGTTAATGCTTGCATAATTCAGCAACAGCCTATGTGGGTTTGGAATATTTAAAAAGGAACGAAGGAGCTACTGCATCTTTCAATGGATGAACATCTTATGAATGGCTATGAGAAAGAAATGCCAGTGGAACTTAAAGGAGCATTGTAAAAGTCTCAGAATTAAACAGGTGAGGAAGTAGTAAAATTATAAGCAGCAGAATAGTATGATGGAAGAATTGCTGGCACAAGCTCCACAATCTCACCTGCTGAAGGATCTTTCCAAGGCAATCCTTGTCCTTTTGCCTGACTCCATCTCTCTACAAGAGAGCAAGTAACTCTGGCTTCTTGTAATCCCTCAGAGCAAGTAAATTAATCACCCTGTCTGGCTGTATACAGCAGCGCAACCACTCCAGTCTATGTCTGCAGGTTTCAGAGCCATCACCCTCTTCTTCTCAGGCACAGGATCTGAATTGTTTCGTTGGGCTCCTCTGACCTTTGCTTCTTCTCCTAAACTGAGGGAAAAACAGGAAAAAGATTAGTTCAAATTGGAGGCAGGGAGAAGGCAAGGAAGTTGATTCAAAAGCATGTACCAAGATGTTGATCCTCTGTTTGTTTGGCATTTACAGATCTGTAAGAATCCAGATAGCAAAGCACTGAAAAGAAACAGTCATTTAAAGCTGGTAATGGAATGATACTGAGGGAAGGTTTTTAAGAAAAATTCTTTTTATGCATGCTTTTATATTATTTCCCCAGTTTGTAAGCTCAAGCATTGAGCAAAGTCAAGAATGATAAGGGATTAGTGGGATTAAGTGCACCCTCGGCAAGTTTGGCAACACCAGAGGCATGGGATGTCATCCAGAGGAACATGGAGAACCTTGGGAAGTGGGGCCCTGGGAACTTCATCAGATTCAACAAAGCCAAGTGCAAAGTGCTGCATCTTTGGGGTTGGGATATGCCTCGGCACAAAGGGCAGGCTGGGGGATGAACGTGAGGAGGACTTGGGGGTGCTTGGATGAGAGGCTGGGCATGAGCTGGCAACAGGTCCTGGTCGCCCAAAAAGACAAATGTGTCCTGGGCTGTGGCAGGGGGAGTGTGCCCAGCAGGTCAAGGAAGGGGATGTGACACACCAGGCACTGCTCTGAAACCAAGAACTCCTGCTTGGTAGCTGATGGAGACTTTATGTGTATTGGTGAGAAATCTGGGAGCTTTGTCTCTTCCATCAGACACATGGAGACTGACTTTTCTTTACATGCTTCTCCAATCTTTCAATGTAAGTAAAATTTTTAATGCTTTCCTCCACCTCCTGTTCCTTGGACCATGCCTCTCTCTCTCACCTACAAACTTAATTGCGCAAACATCACACAGTTAAATTATTTAGACCACTGAAAAATTGCCAGTTGCTGAGTGAAGTCACTACTAATGTTTTGAGAAGTTAAATCCAATCTAGATACAGAAACTACCCACAGCATTCAAGCAAAACACCTCTTAAAACCATAACCCTGAATAATTTCTAAAAAAATTACCTGAAACCATAAGCAAGCATTAACATGAAAATTAGGAAAGAGTTCTTTACCCAGAGGGTGGTCAAGCATTGGGACAGGCTCCCCACAGGACTGCTCATGCCACAAGCCTACTAGAGCTCAGGAAACATTTGGACACGGTCCACAGGTACATGGTGGGGTTCTTGGGGACAGAGCTGGACTTAAATATCCTCGTGAATCCCTTCACACAGCATATTCTCTAATTCAGTGACAAAGTCCAGTCCCTAACTGATACTGCATGGAAAATGTTGCAAAGCCACCCTGTACCCTACAGCAACCAGACCTGTCTCACCAGAGTTTCTCAGGGCCAGCCCAAAGCAAAAGTGGTCCCTCGTTCCACAATTGTCTTACTACTGCTAGTCCTCAGAGCCCAGTGGCTAAATATTAAATATTCCCTAAGTGTGGAGGGAGATAAGTCTGCAAAGCCTCAGCCCTAGAGGGCTGTTTCTTAAGATAAAGCAAAACTGCTTAATCACCAGGCTTGTGAGCCCCTCATGCTTTTGGTACCCCATGTAACCCATTGGTCTTTTTCCCCGGGCTTTCCAGCATTGGTCCTTTTTTCAATCCTCACCTTCCCTATAAAAACCCCAGCTTCTGCCCAGTTCAGACAGTGCGGCCGTCCCTGGCCTCCTTCTCAGAAGGCCTTCATTAAAGATACCTCTGTGGAACCGCCACACGGCCCTCCTGTCTCTTGTCTCTGCGTTGGCCTGGATAACCTTGCAAGCTGAGCTGTGAAATCATTACTAAAGAGCTGACCGCCTGAAGCTACAGGCTGTACT
>VXBU01015051.1:17783-29433 GCA_013400315.1 Bombycilla garrulus | reverse complement strand
CTAAATCTTAAACAGAATTTCTCAGAAAACTCATAAATTCTCTGTTTTAAAAGAGCATTCCTTCATCTCGTACATACTCTGTTAGCTAGAACAGAAATATTTGTTGAAATCTTTATAGGGAAGGGGGGGTTAGTGATTAGAAGAATTTCTTACTAAAAATTGCTATAGTTTTGATAGGTGTAGACAGACAACTTTGCAAGATACCTTCATAGACTGCTTTGCACATAATAAAAAAATCTCAAATTTAATAAAGGACAAGCAGATAAAAGAATTCAGACATATCAATAGCTAGACTTAACTACATTAAGATTTACTTACAAAGAGAGAAAGACAGATCATTTTCTCTCTTTCTTTTTTTCCTCAGATATCAAATATAAAAAATAATTAGTAATTGAATTAGAAATTGAAGATTACCCTGCTCTTTCTTTTTGTGTGTCCAAAAATATTTGCAAAGAGGTACTTGCAAATTAGTCTCCCCTGCCTCTGAGGCAATCTTAAGAGATTGCACAAGGACTTAAATTCCAAATCACTGCACAGCCTCTAGCACAGAGGATAAAATATGTTGTGATTATGGTTCACATAGTTGGCTCTAGCATGCTGAAGGCCCACCTTTTAATTGCTGCTCTAAAGGATGCGTAAAGGAATTAGTAATGAAATAGCAAACTAGTCTAGCATATAATGCTGTGGCCTGTACGTAATAATGAGTATAGTAGCTGGCAGACAGTGCACATGACATTAGCAATTAGAATATTTTGGCCTTCCTGTTTGGTCGGCTGTAGAACAAAACCTCAGTGCAAAAGGAATTCTTCAGTGTTTAAACACAAACTTACATAAGCAATTAAACCCAGACACACTGCATGCCCATACACACGTATTTCACAGCTTTTTCATTGCCATTGTTTCTTAAGTAAACTTACTCACTAGAGTACCCTTTCTTTTGCATGGTGAAAGGAGTAGCATTTTTGTATTCCTTATCTAATACATGAGCTGTTAACTTGAATTTTAACCCTGTAACATTTTCTTAGGCATAAATATTTTCATTCTGGTTTATGTAATTTATCCTCCAAGATACACCTTACTAAAAAAATATTTTCCCTTTATGAAATATTGTTTTGCAAATGGATTTTTACATACATAGACTCACACATTGCTTATAAAACTTATTCATCATAGCATAGCAAAAGTAATTAAAGAATCGCTTAAAAATTCAGAAAAAAATGGGCACAAAATTATAGCACTTGTTGGATACAGTTACTTAAAATTTGTTCCAAAGTACCAATTCCAATTTTTACTGTTTACTTTTAAAAATACTTTGGTGCAAGGTGATGATAATAGAAGAAAAAGACTATTTTGAAGGGTAAATCTAAACAACACTTAAAAGGAAAAAAACCCAAAAAACCTAAAAATCCACCCCTCTAAATGATAGATAATTGTTTAAAAAAGTATTTAACATTCTTTCCTATTACAAGACATGTAATTGCCATTGCCATTGAATGAGTTCACTGCAGTTGTTGGTGTCCTTAATTACTTGTTTTATTGATAGGTGTGGAATCATTAGAAGATTTTGGTGCTTCACATAAAGTTGTTCTGTTCATATAGGTGTTATAACACCCTATGCAGATAGAGACAATACATCTAGTAGCCTATCTAGATGGTAAAAATAAAATTATAAAATCTATAATATCAAACTATAAGATTGTTTGGATTGGAAGGGACCTTTAAAGGGGCCAAGTTTGAATGTCCCTGCCATGGACAGGGACATCTTCCACTAGATTAGGTTGCTCAGTTCCCCATCCAGCCTTGTCTTGAGTGCTTCCAGTGATTCGTTATCTGGGCAAGGCTCTTGCTATCCTTACTGTAATAAATTTCTTCCTTATTTAATCTAAAGGCATCTTTTTTCAATTTAAAGGTTTCAGCTTTTCCTCTCGCTAAAAGTCTTAGTAAAAAGTGTTTCCCCATCTTCCTTATAATCAAAGAATGAAAAAGATTAGAAAAAAACCACTCAGATCCAATTTTTGACTGATCACTACCTTGTCAAGACTATAGCAGTAAGTGCTATGTCCATTTCTTGCACGCCTCCAGAGATGGTGACTCCACCACATCCCTCGGTAGCCTTGTACATTGCTTGATAACCCTTTTGATGAAAAATTTCTCCTAATATCCAATGTAAATGTCCCCTAGTGTAACCTGAGGCCATTTCCTGTCATTCTTGCTGCCTGGGAGAAGTGAGCATCCCCCATCTTCCTACATTTCCTTTCAGGTAATTGTAGGGAGTGAGAAGGTCTCATCTCTACCTCCTTTTCTCCAAGCTAATTATAAGTTCCAGTGCTTCTCCAGTCTAATTATAATTCTTCCAATCTTTTTATATGCTCCTTTAAGTATTGAAAGACCATAATAAGATCTACCCAGTGCCTTTTCTTCTGTAAGATTAATAACTTCCATTTTTTTCAGCTTTTCTTCATTGAAGAGATGTTCTAGCCCTTTATATCTGGGGCCCTCCTCTGTACACTCTAACAGATCCATGTCTTTCGTGTGTTGGAAACATCAGAGCTGGATCCACTACCCCAGGTCAAGTCTCACCAGGGCAAAGGAGAAGGGCAGAGTCACCTCCCACGATCTGCTGGCCATGCTGCTTTTGATGAAGTTAAAAAGCAAATGCATATTGCTGGCAAATGCATATTGCTAGTTCATACCTAATTTTTTATCTGCTAATGTCCCAATTTTATCTTCTCGGGGCTGCTCCTCTCCCAGTCTGTAATGCTACTATTGATTGCCCATACCAAGGTGCAGCACTTGGAACTTAACTTTGTTGAAAGTCATGAAGTGTATAATGCTGCATTCATTCAGCCTCTCAAAACCTCTCTGGATAGCATCCCTTCCTTCTATCATATCAATGCTGTAATGGTGGGATGCCTGGGCTAGATGTCTTCCAAATCGCTCTACTACTCCTTTCTTAGACAGAAAGGGATAGAGAAAATAGATGAAAATACCCCTTCTGAGTCAAGATAAGGGAACTTTAAAAAAGGAAAAGTAAAGGAGGAACCAAAGAAAACAAAATATTTGTTTTCTTCTTCCCATAAGCAATGACCAATCACCTCCTGAGAGGAAGGGCTTCAGCACACTTACTGGTTGTTCTGGAAGCAGACAATGTAAAGAGCAAATGTACCCCCTTATCCTGTAGGTGTAGGTAACCTCACACAGGCACCCCCACCCACCACCCCTACTACCTCCTTTTTATCTTACCTTTTATTGCTAAGCACATCATATGGTATGGAATATCACTTTGGTCACTTTGGTCACCAGCTATACTGGCTATGTCACCTCCAAAGATCCAGCCTACTAGAGGGTAGGAATGGGAATATGTTGGACAGACATTGCTGATGCTGTGCAATGCTGCTCAGCAAGAGCCAAAACACTGGTGTGTTATCAACACCTTTGTAGATACCTTTATGAAGCACAGTGCTTCGAGTCCTGCTATGGGGAAAATTAACTTCATTTTAGCTGGACTTGATACTGTGCCATCTGCAAACTTGCTGAGGATGCACTACATTCCACTGTACATTTCATTAATAAAGATGTTATCTCTCCCGGTAGAGATTCCTGACAGATTTCACTTGGTACTGATCTCCACTGGAACACTGAGCTGTTAGCTGTAGCTCTTCACACGCAAGCATTCAGGTAATCTCTTTCTTATTCTAGAGTGCACCCATCTCTGGTAAACCCATACATTTCCAATTTAGCTGCAAGAATGCTGGGGAGAACCATATCAAAGGTGTTATGGAAGTCAAAGTAAATTCCATCATGTCCTTTTTTCGTCCTTTTCCAGAGCAGTAATACCACTGTAGAGAGCCGACAATTAATCAGGCACCATATGTTTTTGGGGAAGCCGTTTTCATGTCTTTTATCTGCCTTAAGGTAGATGACAGGAGGATCTGTTCCATGGCTTTACTAGGCCTGGGGTTAATTAGACTGACAGATTGGTATTTGTCAGCAGACATCTAGTCTATGACTGCCTTTGTTGGTTTGGCCTCTAATTTTTACCCATACACTCTAGATCTCTGCTGGGCTGTTTTTCAGTGGTGATGGTTCTTTTCCATATAGAAGTGGAAATCATCCAATCAACTTTTCAATAATCTTTTCAATCATAGAGGGCAACCCCTGAACCTTTCCATCTTTGTCCATCATGGACAGAGAGGCCAGCTCTTCCAGCTGTCTGTCCTGTTTTAGTCATTGATTGAAGTGCTCCAATAATGTGATTCATGCCAACAAGTCTCAGTGATAGCAATCAGGACATAACTTTCAAGATGCACTGGAGGATGCACTCATGTGACATTTTGAAATGCTGAGGAATTGACCATGCAGGTGATTTCAAAGTAGGTAAAAGGATAACAAAACTGTTTTAAAACTAAGGAAATCCAATTTCCAAGATTTGTGTTAGATTTTTAGCTTCATCAGCTTCAATTTGACATTTGAATCTGACAGATTCAAAAAGAATTGGGGTACCCCTTGAGGCCATTAGTGCTTCTTGTTCAACAGCAGCAATGAAATGGTGGACCTAGACAAGGCAGCTCTGGAAGAGCCAGGTCACACAGAATTTCAGAAATACTTGTTAACATCTACATTTCTGTAGTTTACATGCATGGTGAATGATCTTTTTTGCTACTTCAGTGGAAGAAGCTGGTAAGGTGTCGTGAAATTGTGGTTAGGCCACTTTAAAAATCACTATCAATAGTGCTGGCACAAAGTAGGTTTCAATATTAAATTGTGAAAGTGCAACAAGGGAATTTGACTGCAAAGTTCACTCAATTGTTTAATATAGGGTTTTGGTGTTTTAATACCAGCAGGAAATTACATCTCCAAGAGGTCAATTCCATTCCCCCATACCCTTCCAGTAAGAGAGGGGAAAAGAAATAGACTGTGGTTTGAGTTCACTGAAAGCAAGAAACAATGGAATAAGAAGCACACAGAAACAGTGGCAATATTAATAACAAAAGTGTACAAAAAGAGAAAGTGCTTTGCACACTAAAGATGTTCACCATCTTGACTTAGTTCCATGCGGCCGCCGAGACAAAGACAAGTTGGCAGATGCTTCCCACAGGTGACATCACATGGACCTCAGTGGCCACTCCTGTGCTCAGCACTACATGGCTTCCAGGGACAAAACCACAGTGGTAGGTGTTTCCACAGCTAGCTTTTCCCAACACTAATCCTGGGACAAACAAACAAACAAACAAAAAAAAAAAAAACAAAAAACCACAATGACAGACAAATCCCCAAAAGCTAGATTGTCCTTGTTGTGCTGTGCTACCATTTCCAGACCACTCCATTCCACTGAAGCTCAGGCTCAGCTAGGGTTTGCTGCTATTATAACGCTGACTTTAATATAGATTCATAATAGCAACATTCATACCATAATTCATTCACATGCATGCACAGAGGCAAAAATATGTATCTAAAGATACCCATCAAAAATTTCCCTCAGATTCAGTGAAATACTCACATAAAATGTTTCTCAAGAGGCATGGGTTACACCTCAAGGAGTAAATACGTGCATGAGAGTAGGCTGTATGAGACTCATCGTCAGTGAAAGAAAGAGAAAGTCTTTTGGGTGTTAAAAACCTAAGTGTTGGTAAGCTCCAAAGGGCATCCCACTCAGAAGGATGTGCTGCTACAGCCTGCTGAAGTCTAGGCGAGCTCAAAGGATCTCACTTAGGACCCCGGTTATGAGATGTGCTTGGTTTTAGTCACCACTAAGATTCCATCCTGGTCATAAAACAAGTTGGTTACTACTGGATTTTTTTCCCCAAAAAGTCCAGTAGCTATGTTATTATTCCACTGTGGCAACTGTTCTGGTAAGTGATTTGCCAAGGGTGAAAAAGACAGTTGTTTATTCTTTTCTCCTGATGCTGGTTAGGTGAATGATGTTTCTTTTGAAGTCAGAATCATTCCCACTTTTATCGCGCAAGAGCTCTTGCTATGATCAAGGATTCTTCACTACCCAGTTGGTATTATAAAGGGATGCTTCATCACTCAGCTGGTTTGGTCAAGGCTTATCAGGAGCTCCTGAGATCCTAGAGCAAAACATAGGAGTGGATAGAGGATGCACCACCACATAAGGGCATATGCCTGGTCTATATGTTTGCCAAAAGGTCACAATGTTGATGAATTTTCTTGTTGCTTTCCTTCTCCATTTATTTCTTAGTCAAAAGACCTGGACACAGTTATATGGAGTGGAAACCATGTTAGTGGTGACTTCTTCCTCTTATAAAATCAGCAAAATTTTTCCTTTCCCTTAGCCTGTCAGCAAAGCTCTCTGAAAAGAAACCGTTGCTTGCTTTCCAGTACTTTTCTCCTACTGAAGCAATTTCTTCTTCATCACATCCTTGCTCACTATTCAGAACAGTAAATTGCAGCCCATTTTTCTTCCTGGACAACAGAAGCTTAAGGAAGTATGTACAGACACAGATGCAGTAGTTCTATAAATGGGCAATGCAACAATAATCAGGAAAGCAATTTTTAGTCAACATATTAACAAAGTAAAATGGCTTTTTCTTTTACTACAGTTCCCATGCACTACACCAATAAGCAACAAGTACAAATAGTAATTTACTATGACATAAAAAATAGACAAAGAATAAAACTATTAAAGTGGTAGGTACTAAGGTAAAATGCGGACTATCTTGAACAGGTTGAAAAGGTGGAGAAAGACCGCAAAATTCAATAACTCAGTAAAATACTTTGTGAGATGCAGGTTCTTGTTCTGATGCAACACAATAAGCAATGTTGGTTTAGACTCATCTCTGCTGCCTGACACAAATGCCAAGAGTATCCAAGCACTGGGGCCTGGAGCTCGCTAAAACTTCCTTTTTTTGCTTGCCCTTGGCCTTTTTCTTTATACCCACTGCCTGCTTATTATTTCTTCTTGAACAAAACCTATAGTCCTTGAAGAAGTAAATGCAGAGATTTATGGAGATGGTATGTCTAATATGCAGGTAAGTCTGTTTTTCTCCTTTTCAGATAATGCACAGTATTCAATAGGATAATGGCAACCTGGTAAGGGAAAATACAGTTCATGTAGCAAGGACTGTCAGCAACCAAAAGCACAGTCAATCCCTTCTCTGCAGCTACTGTGCCAGTTGCTGAAGGACACCTGGCATTAGTCGAGGATTCATGAGGCAGTGTCATGCTCACTGCTCAAATTCATGAGCCAGGCCATAAAGGTGTAGTTGAGGTTGCCAGCTGTTCCCAGCAATGTGGCTCTGCTACTGGCTTTACACAACAATGCTACCTGAGAAATTCTAGAACCACGCTTTCTGGCAGACCACTTTTACCAGATAACAAGAGTGATTAAATTCCTGCAGTATTCCACAGTGTCTTATGAAACATGAAGGAGAAGCTGCTTCCCTTCGGTGCAGAGCCCAGATATGCTGGCAAGATAAGGGGCATGCAACAAATAAGCACATATATGCCGTGAGCAATCCTGCTATGTGAGGCAGTGTTTTGAGAGCTTGAGAACTAAGCATCTTCATTGAAAACACACAGGTGCATGGATCACACACAATGGCCCAGAATGGGCATGCCTCCCAGACTGTGGTATGAATTTGCCTTTGCTGAACTGTGAGGTAAGGTAGTGTGCACTTGAAAGTTGCTCACTTTTGTGTTTTTACTACTGCTTTATTCTCCATACTTGGTGGATAGATACTGGTTTTCTGGCTAATCAGAAATACGGGTAAGTTCCTGAGCCCAGAATCATATCTAATGTTGAATGGGAGTCAGTCGTTCAACAGTTATAGCTGTGACTCTGCTAAGCAGCAGATCTGCAAATTGAATTCAGTTATCTGTGTGTTAGTTTTCTACAGGAGGAGAATGAATAACAGCAGACATTCCACAATATGAAATAGGTAGGATAAATATATTAAAAGTAAAGATTCTTAGTCTTTGTAACAATAGAGGTCAATAAAGAAAATAAACTATTACAAACTATCTGTTTTCTCTGTGACAGTTATTTGGCTGATTTTTACATTATGCAGGAATCACTTATTAACATAATTAAAAATTGAACTGAAATATATAGAGTGGAAATTCAGTTCTTAAACGGAGGAAGAGGCTGAGACAAAGTAAATGCAGAACTGTGGCTACAAAGATATCCAAGAAAACACAGACCTGTGGTACAGGAATTTCCAGCTCTAAGATTTTGTATTTTGTTTTATTCTACAACTTAGTTGTATGTAGTAACATTAATTTTGAATGTATAGTTAATTTAAATTATTTTCCCTCCTTATGAATTGCATTTGCTGGTGCAGTGAATTATGTTTCTGCTTTGAAATAATGAGTCTGTCTTTCAAATATTGTTGAACGGAGAGTATGCTGAAGTCTTTAGTTTTCAAGGCATTTTTAATGGCTCTTTTACTATCTCAATTAAGGTGAGTGATCTAAACTGAAATCTAGAGTAGAAAATATTCAAGTCTCTGAAGAATTAACTGCTACATTCCAGTTGAACATTTTCTTCTCTTCTTTGATAGCTGTCCTAAAGGCAAATCTTTTAGCCTAAACAGCTTGAACTTTGTCTGCACTGTTAATTGTCATCTTCAGGGATTGTTAAATATGGATCTGTTGAATCTTCTGTCAGTTCAATCAGACCTTTGAAATTATATTTTCTTTCTCTAGCAATAGAACCTGTCACTTGTACTAGCATAGTTTCAACTTACTACTTTATAGTTGCCATGACCATTTCCACCATTTGATCTGGACAACAAAATTATGTATTAGAGGGATGTGCATTATGAAATAGCGCATCAATTTAATGCCCCAGAAAACTTAGATTTCACAGTACCATGCCCTCAAAACAAAGTAAAGCCGACATTTGCAGAGGTAAAAGCTTGACAATGCTTCAACTGCTGCAGAAAACTGCTGAGCATGTGGGAATTGGGTCCGTATATAAATATTACATACCCAAAAACTTCGTGTAAACATCAGAAAGAATGTGGCTTAAATTAATAAGATCAAGGAGTTTCATGATAAAGACACTCCCTAGCCCATGAACAGGACAGTTAGTTAAGAAAAATTTTACACATGTGTTTTCAAAAATTTGGACTGTGGGGTTTTTTTTAAATTTTTTTTTTTTTGGGTTTGTTTGGTTTATTTTTTTCTTTAAAATCTGTCAGATTCTTCATGTTACTTAAACATAGTTTAAAGTATTTAATTTCCTTGGTGGTTTCCTTAAAGTAAATCTTTCATGGAAGCCTCTACATGTGTTGTATTATTTATCTGAAGCTAGCCTCCCAAACCAGTCTTTTGGATGCATATGCAACTAAGCATACTTCTTAAACCTGACTTGTATAAAATCACAATTAATTTCAATTCTCATTTGCTCACTTCTTGAGTAAATAACCACGTACATTATAAGAACCCCACCAAGTTCTGTACTATTGATGAAAAGCATGTATTAGGTATTTTCATGGCATTGAATTCGACGCTGGTAGAAAAATACCAGGTTTTAGACTTAAAGGCAACAGGGCTTAGATTGTAATTAATAATTGTGTTATAGATCATATCTATTTTAAATACACTGTTAATTAACTATGTCAGGATGATTTCCCCCAAATATTATTTGAGTCGGATCTTGCTATAGCATGGATTACTGTTTAGGTAGGTTTAATTCATGAAAGTGAATGACCATTTCTGCACTTAGCTGCTGCTTGTCTTCTGGTAACTAGAAAGGGCCCACTGACTAAAGACATAGAAAATACGTTTTCAAACACACATATACAGATGGTATTCCACCACTGAGCAAAGTATCCATTTTTTCTTTTAGAGAAGGAGCAGTCTGCCTGCCCTAGTTCTCTGAATAGACTTGACTTCTTTTCTTTATACATAATTACATTTGACATTAAAAGTATAACTTCCCATGGGAGAATGAACATTTCAGCAGTCAGAGGAGACAGTATAAAATAAATATGATTAACACTTTAGGGAAAAACACAATCATATAAAGCATTTGTTTCTCAGTCAGTCCTGAATACATTCTAATTAGCTTTCTTTTATCCTGAAGGGCTCACACAGTATCATAATATTTTTTTCTAGATTCAGTATTTGCACTAAGAAGTAACTCTAGGAATTGCAAAGACTCATATATAACTTTTCTATTTTGAAACATTTGGCTTGATTTTTTTTTTTTTTTTGCTATCTCCTAGCTGTTTTCCTTCCTTTTTATGTATTTTCTGTTACTCTTTTCTTTGAACATTTAAGGACTCTGTCTTGTTACAAGAGACAATATATTTAAAAGGAGAAAAAAAAGGTAAATTGAGGTTGAAGCATTAATTCTGAAAATTATTCTACTTTTTTTTATACCCTTTTAAGGTAAACACAGCATGGGCACTAGGGGGTATTAATATTTTTTAAAAATTTAAAAGAGCATGAGAAGTGACATCACACTGGCAAGGATGGAATTTTGGAGATCATCACAGATCTTTCTCAGCTGGTGTTTACAGTTGATAATGTGATGCTGGTGACATTCCTTCATTTTTTGTTGGACAGCACCTATTATGGCTGGCTATTTAAGATCGGCACAAGTACAGCAAAATCCTCAGATGAGCAAGACAGATGTTTCAGAGAGGTTTCCTTTTTTAAAAAGAAGGCCAAGACTCATGAATCTTGAGTAAATCCCAACTGTGTGAGAGCTTGGAAGAAAGTAATAATAGACATTTATGTTCATCAGTCCTCTCTTTCTCATTTTTTTTTCAATATATCCTTTTCTTAGTTACCTGGTTCCTGCTTTTAATTTCATTGCTCTTCTCTGTGTATATCTTACATCCAGATCTCTCTGCCAGAATCACTTATGACACCATCTCCCTTCTTTCCTACCAACTTTCAGTTCTGATTTCACTTTTTGTCCACTACTGTCTCACCCCTCTCAGGTCTATCTTTCATTTGTCTGCTTTGTCACTCATGCAGACTGGACACCAGAAAAGAGACATTGAATTCTGTAATGAGGCCTCCTTTATGCCCTTTATGGTGATACCCTGGACAAGGCAACCCTTACAAGTATAGACTAAGTGGTTCATTTGGAGGATTTGATTGCCAAGGTCTTTAAGGTGATTCTGATGATAGGTCAAGATGGATTTTTCAGTTGCTTATAATTTACCCAACTTGCTTATTTTTAATCAGAGATGGTTCATCAAGAGGTTGGTTCCCTTGACAATGTTTCACTTTTTCACTGAAAGACAGGCAAGGTATAAGTGAACAGCAGTGGGTTTGGGTCTTTTTTTTTTCTTTTTTGAAACAAATTAGAAAAATGTCGATCTTAAAATTTTCTTTGCAAAATTTTCTATAAACATGACTATTTAACTCCAAATAGTCAAAAGTTTTCCTAAGTTTATTGAAGATCTACTAAAACAATCAAGCAGTGAGGCATCTTACATAATTGTAGGCTAAACCTGTTAAGATTCAGACTGCTTCCTAGTCTTGGACAATGTACAAAGATGAAGAAACCTACAACATTTTCTGACTTTAACAGACAGACACAACATGGAGAAAAGGAAGGCTATAAATCAAAGAAAGAAATTCCTCTATAAGTAGCTTCTCCAAAGCTGAAAAGACCATCTTCTTTTTAGGAATAGTAATAAGACAAAGTTATATTGGAACTTCTCCA
>VXBU01015050.1:93613-107375 GCA_013400315.1 Bombycilla garrulus | reverse complement strand
GGGGGAAGAGGGGTGGGAAGAAGAGGTGGGGGGAGAGAGGGGGAGCAGGAGGGAGGGAGGGAGAGAGAGAGAGAAAGAGAGCACTTGCATAAGGTTAACCCCTTTCTCTCTTGTCCATGCTTTTTATTGATGTGTTTTTTTTCCACCAGTCTTTATCCTAATCTTCAGGGCATGAGTAGTTAACAGAAAAGCAGGGCCTCCTTTCAGGCATTGTTGTTTTTTCATGCTCCCGTTATTTTTTTTTTTTTTTTCTCCTCAAATTATCCTAAGAAAGAATTTTAATGATATTCAGAAATCACGGCCGTCTTGCTGGGTCGCTGTAGGACTGACCTCCCTTGACAGTTCTTAAATTATTCAGCTATCAAGGGCCTGCTAAACATTAAATTAAGCATCCTTTCTCCCCTGTCCTAAACCATTAAGTTATGCAAATGCACAGATAATGGGGCATATGACAGCTGGAGGCATTAATCAGGCAGCTCTGTCTCTGAGCTGTTGTTATGTAGAAACCGCATCTGCCAACAGACAGAAGAGGCACAATTAGATCTCACTTAATGGAATAAGAAGAAACTGCCGAGCTCTCTACACTCCTGTTAGGTTGTAGACCTGGGAGGGAATAAGACACTTGGGAAATCTCACTTGCTCTCTGTTTCTCTTGCTCTCCTTTTTTTTAATACCTGTTCTTCCAATTGAAATGAAAAATTACCTGTAATTGTTATCATTTGCAAACAAAGCCTGTCAGAAGACCCACCCGCTGTTTACAGTGGATGTTTTTCTTGTTCCTTGCTAAGGTTCTTTGGGGAATTTTCCTTCATTTGTTTTTTTAACTAATGCTTTGTCTTTTGCTGGAGGAGAGTGGAGGGGGAAGGAAGCAAATAAATGGGTCTCCCTTTACACCATCTGAATTACTGCTTTGAAAATGAACTGGCATGCTCAATCATAGCAAAGAAACATATTGCTGAGGCATGACTCAGTTTGCCATTTGTACATACGCGGTGATTTCTTTCTTATTACTTGCTAATTATTGGAGACCAGTCTTTGCATGCAGATTTTTTCTGGTACTTTTAGCACATTTTCTGCCACAAAATTTCTTCTTCACTCTAATGAGGTGGGTGGGGGTGGTGCCCAGAAATGTTAGGATATCCTAAGAATTTCTTAAAGAGGTTTGGAAAAGAGTCTAAATAATTTAATGCTGCTTACTTTTAGAGAGGCTTTAAAAATCGTTGTTCAAAATTTGGGCTATGAGGGAACATGGATCAAAAAATACTAAGCGGGTAAGTGTGCACATGAGTCACTGTGTTGGAAAGGAACGTTTTTCCTATACAGACTGACCTTATGTCATCTGCTGGAATTTCTGAGAGCCTTTATTATTAATGAAGTATCTGATGGTATTTTCTTATCACAAAGATCTTCTTTCACCCATGGTAAACTCTTCACTTCTCTCTGAAAGAACACCTACTAAAACAACTTAATTAAATCCTTTTTGCCAAAACCTTTAATATAGGTGTTTTCCCATGGAGAGGCTTTTAATTCAGATTATGTGTTAACTTGTTTAATAAAAGCAAAGAATAACAATCTTTACTGATATCAACTTTGATTTTTGGAAAGCAGTGACCTTTTTTCTGGGACTTGTATTAAGATGAAAATGTTCTTGAAGTAGTGGAACAGGTTATGAGGATATATCCGTTTGAATACTGCTATTCAAATAAGCCCAATATGTGCTGCATGCAATCAGTAATACAGATCTTTTTCTGCCCAGCTGCCATGATCAGAACTTCTGTCAAAAGTTTTACAATCCAAACTGCTACCTAAACATATTGGTTGAACATTTAAAATTGATCTCTACCCTCCCACACAAAATAGTCAACGTCTTTCACTGCTGAAAGCCTGAGATCTTATGAGCTTAACTGACATCCACAGGTGAGCATAGATAGAACCCTGTCTCTAGGTAGGAGGAGAAAAAAAATCTCAGATTCCCAAAATACCAGGTCTTAGCAATCCACTTCAGGGAAAAAAAATGGAAGTACTAGGACACTAGATAGTCATAGGCACCAGATTCCCACATTTAAAAGAAGAGAGAATGAGAGAAAATGCAAGCTACTTCTTTTATTTCTGTGACTATGTCTCCAGAAGCACAAAAAACAATCTTCAAGTTTCTTCATTATTGAGATATTGAATGGCTTCTGGTTTGGGTTTACAAATCTTCATCGGGATATTTTACTTTGAAATCAAGTGATATACAATTAATGTCTTAGCTTTTCTATAAGTCTAGAAGTATTGTGTCAAACCAAGATGTGTATAAATTATTGTACACAAATTCTATATGCATAAATTGCATAAATTTCTGAAACCTTCACTGGAGAGGATGGGACAGATGCAGATAATCAAACTCGCTCTTTGTCCCATATTGTATGCTTTATGACATTTGACTACTTTCTAGTGCCAATTCCAAAATTGTGCTGACTATGAAGCAGCAATCCATTAACAGTAAATACAGTTATTTGTGAAATTCCTCCAGGCCAATGCATCCTAAGTTTTATAACTCTTCACCAGTTTTCAGTTATATTTTTTAGAAGAAGCTAAATAGAGGGATCTTACCAATCTGAGTGCTTGTTTTGTGTTATGACAAACTAGACATGGCATTATAATTAAATACCTCTATAAAAATGCCTGAATAAGGCATATGTATACAGCATTTATAGCTGTTCCAAAATTTATCTAAGGCAGTGTGTTTGTTTTACATTGATTGGCATTTGGTGAGCGGAAAAGTACCCATGGAAGTGATGTTTTCTTGAGAACTTCCCTTGTGCCTGGTGCAAACCAATTACGGGCCAGTTTTAAGAACAGACAGGGAAATAGGCCAATTACAAGTTGAACATGCCTCTGTGGAATCCACATTTTAAGACAAAACTGCCCGTGAATCTCTCTCTTCCCTTCCAGCGCTGAACAGGTACAGGAGTGCTGCTGGCCCTGGCCCAGTTCCGCCCCCCACCCCCATGGCCTATGGGGACTGGGCCGGGCTGGGGCCCCTTCTGAGGGAGCCTGTCCTGGCAGAGGGGGCCAGGGATGAGAAGGGTTGGCCCTCAGCGTGGAACTGGGGTCCAGAGAGAGATCTTGGCCCAGCCCCCACCTCAGCACAAAAAGCCAAGGTGCCAAGGACATTTCATGGTAACAGCTGCCCACAGCTGCAGCCCCTGGCGAGGTCCAGGGTGAGATGTTAACTCTTCCTGCCCAGATGAACCTTCCAAAACATGAATCCTGCTTGAGGGAGAGGGAACAGACTGGAGGAACTATAAGAGACATGGCCTGAGACTTGGTGTCAGGGAAGACAGAAACGAATCCTAGGTTGGAAGGAAGATTGAAGGACTTGCCTTGTTCGACTGGACTTCTCTTTTGAAGCCATAGAGGAATGAACTAAATGCTCTTGTAACCTATAAAATGCTTTTAAGGGGATGCAAGGCTCCAGTCATAGTGGGGAAACTAGAACAGAGGAAAGCCAAGAGAAAGATGATGTCCTCTGCCCTAGGACAAAAAGATGACCTCTGTTTCTTCATATGAAAATGAAATAGATGAAGAGAACTTTTGGTTTAAACTAGAAAAAGCATCCTTAAACTGTACCCTAATAAGCTGATATGGCCCATGTGGGGCTATGAGAGGGCTGTCTCATGAGAGGAGCTTTACAAAGGCAAATTTCTCCCCAGGCGCATCATTTGTGAAGTGTGTGGCCACAAGAGAACTGGTATCTTGTGGAAAACCTCTATGTTATACAAGAGAGACTCCTCTCCCCTGATGAATTGAGAAATAATTGTTCTAGGGGTGATAAACTGACTGCAAATCCTAGGTTTTGTCTCTTCATATTGCCAATAAGAAAGTGAACAGTTGGTGGAGAGGGGAGGATATGTTTTGAAGGTTTCATTCTGATTCTTATTTTTTCTTTCTTTTAGAGTTAATTAATAAAGCTTTTCCCCTTATACTTTGAGTTTAAGCTGACTCTACTCCTTTCTTGGTCTTATAGCAGAAATTGAGAGAAAATAGTCTC
Organism: Bombycilla garrulus; assembly: GCA_013400315.1. NCBI lineage: Eukaryota > Metazoa > Chordata > Aves > Passeriformes > Bombycillidae > Bombycilla > Bombycilla garrulus. Next base: position 103,339 of record VXBU01015050.1, on the reverse strand, counting down.
ATGGGTGCACTGGCACTTGGCTAGTGTGTTTGGTTCCCTGACTGGGAAATTGAAAATTGGTGAATAAAACCATTACAGGTAGTCTTGGCCTATGGTACTACTTACACTCTGACTACAAGCTTATAATAATATGTTCTCCTTTTCTGGTCACTGGTTATATTTTGACAAATATATGTGGGAATAATTTCTTGGGTGATCCTGTGTCAGAGATGAACTGCACAAAGACATAGATATATGTTGAATTCTATTAGCAGAGATTGATGTCAAGAAATAAAATATTTCACAACGCAGATAATTTTTCTTGCATGATGGCATCATATGGAAACTAGAGATCACAGCATATGTCTCTGTTTTAAATAAGAAAGTGCATGCACATTCTTATTGTTACTTTTATTGATTGTTCTTAAGTTAATAAAATTGAATATAAAATATTAAATAGGTTGCAGTAGCCATTCATCTACATACATGTAATCACCTTGGTGTTCATTTGCCTCTGGTAGAGGTGCAGCCATGCAGTGCTCTCAGGCTGCTTTAGAAGGGAGAGTAGCAGCACTATCTTCACAGTCTCTCTTAGGGGAAAGTGTGTGTTCAGCAACACTTGATTAAGTGAGGCTTAACAGTGGAGAGAGCAGCACTGAAATTGTTGATTTGTGGAACAGCTATCTCACTCTTGTTCAAGAAAGCTTNTAAGCACCATAATTGATAAGCACCATTATAATAAGGTATTCTGCCACCATATGTAAACATTTGGCATTTTTACTATTCGGAATCCAAAAAAAGCTGTACTGTCATCTTCGTATGTGTTTTACACTACGTATGTAGGTACATTTATTTTGAGATGAACTGAAAGCTTAAAATGTATAAAATGTGCAAGAGCAGATAGTCTTATGCCGAATTTCTAAATTTGGAAATAGAATTTGCAACAAATTCTTTACCTTGAATCACCAAGTGCTTTCTCATATATGCTGAGCAGTAATGTATATCAAGCTAGAACTGAATATGTAGATTACATTTTTAATGCAACTTGACTATAAAAAAACAATTCCCGTTATGCATACGTATGTACAGATATGCACTTTGTGTTTCCCTATTACAGTGTAATGACTGGACTGTTGTTTATATTTGCCTCTCCTTCAGACACAATTTTTTGCTACTTTTTTACCTGAGACAGAGCCCAGGCTGGGATGTTTCTCTCAGATTTATGCTTACTTTCAGAAAGTCAAACCTTCTCTCACAGCTTTGCCACCAATTTCATGACAATAGGACTGTACCTAGTGTAATAATTGAACACAAAATTACATTAGTTTAGCCTATTAAGGCAGTAAACAACAACTTTCACTATGCTACGGTAAGAAACAGTCACAAATATCTGGCAATTAAGGATTATGTTCTAATTTAAGTCATCTGCATCAGCAAAATTACTATATTGGTCTTCTGTGCTAAGCTTATTTCTGATATTACCTGTTTTTTACTCAATGGCTCCAAAACATAACCTGATAATTTCCTGCTCTGATGATTTCTTTGACTGCTTTGACTAATTACCTTCTTCTCCATTCAGTACAACTTTTCTCCTTAAAATGTAAGGATTGTGTCTATGCCTTTACTCATTTCATATGTTCATATGTTTTCAGGACTGGAACATGACCGTTTTTAGGCTGTGCTCATTTTCTCTTAAAGGATATTTTATACATGTCAATATTTCATACAGATTCCTGTCTCTATTAGTAATCTCTGGTATGTTTGGGTTTTATTGTTCTGAAAGGAAGTACATGGTTTTGCGCAGTTCTATTCACATCATCTGTCTGTGGGCACTATTAGACCTCACTTACTGTTGCTCAGATATTGTAGTTTCAAGTCTGCTTTTCGCTTGGTTTTACAAAAAGCCAGCTGTTGAAATCCTGGTCTCTGGTGACTTTTGCCTGCACTTTGACAAAATATTTTCTCACTGTCACTGGTTGCCTGAATTTCCCTTGCCACAGCTTGCCTTTGTCCTCGTCTTTACATATACTGTCAAGGATTGTACTTTCAAATCTATAGGAACTGGCCGCGTTTCTCCATTCATGCTCCTTTGGGAATCAGCCTCCACCTGAGTATTCATGATCCACCTGCTTCCAAATGCATCCAAAGATCAAGCAGATATGCAGTTTATTGTCCAGCGAAAGACAATATTGGGCAGTTGCCATTCTGGACAGGAAGAACAAAATTATCACTTATGCTCATGGTCTATACACTGAGGCAAACATTGCCTGCAGACTTTCTCAGTATGAGTTTTTCCTGCACAGTCACCAGCAGAATTCCCATCACATCAACAGACGCATCCTTCTCAAACCTGTGTCAGGCTGCTTCTGATCGTTCTGCTTTTCACTGTCATCAGTCAATAGAAATTAATGCAAATCCACTGGTCTTCCACAAATTGATGATCCTTCATCAGTCATTCAGATCCACCCCAACAGATCAAGCAAGACCAGCTTCTAATCAGGAAAGAAATTTGTCCCTGTAATTAACAAAACTTTTCCATACCTGATTTCACCATGACAAGTGAGTTTTTTCTATCTTCTGCAGAGTATCATGGCACTGTCTCTTTTATACCATTCCTCACACTGCACTGCAGTGAGAACTCTTACCCTGCATATCCTGGGCAGCAGGGGACTTTCAAAACAGTCTGTCAGTCTACTAAAAGTGTAATTTTCTAGGATCTGTATGTCTTTTAGTAGTTGGAATGTGGATTTACACAGAATCATTTTCAGGGTTTCCAGGTTTTCTATGAAACTTTTGCAAATTTGTTAAACCATCCATTGGTCATTCACTTTCTATTTTCACTTGTCTGATTGATTTTTATAACGCCCCAGGCAGTAGCAGATTTCCAGGAAAAGCAAACTGGGTCACATCATTTATTTCACTCACTTCTACTAGACCACTTACTGGTTTCTTTCCTCAGATTGTTTTATTTCTGATTATATTAGACATTGAGATATTTTTTCCCCATTTTTTAAAGCCTGTGTTCCATAATCATTGCAATCTATTATATATATAGTCTGTATATACATGGAGATATAAGAGATTCACATAATAGGATTTATGAGATCAAATATATCTTCTTTGTATTTTGTACAAAATCTGTCAGATATATACTTCTATTATGTATCTCATATATAATACATTTTTATACCTTGACACCCACGTCCATTATAGATATCAGCACTTCCTGGGTGGAGAGAAGTTGAACTCCAAGCCCTCAGGCCTCCCTAAGTCCTGAGGCATACTGAAAATTATAATAACCCATGGTTTGTTTTGCCCTATTACTTAATTAAATCCAGCTGCTCTTGAACTGTGTTCTTCTTTCACTGGATATTAAACCAACTTGTCAATTGTAATTGCAGAGCTCCTTTTTCCTTTTTTATCTCATTCAGGCTAGTCCTACTGAGTCTATCTTTTCTTGCACGATATTGCTTTAGTTCAGTCATTTTTAGTCTAAAGGAAATACATGCTATAAAGAGTTGAAATTAAAAAAAATGGCCAGCAAGTTTATGAAATATTACTTGTAATTCATACATAAACTTAATTAATATTTCAAAACTTTATAATTATAAAGCTGTATCTGTAGAAACATAATAAAAGTTGTACAGCTGATTCTAATACATCAGTAGTCAATAACTTCAAGTTTTTAGTAAGTTTCCACTCTGATGTGTTAAAGATGCATCAGTCTGTTAAAATGGGCTCAAAGTGCAGCTCTGCCACTTGTACAAGAAAGCAAGTACTTCCAAAGAATATCAAGTAATATTCAGAACTTGCAAAGTTGCTTCTTTCTCTTTGCACAAGCACACAAAGTTATTTTTAAAAATTAGGTGTATAGCATTCTTGTCTTCATTTAATTTTTCCCTTCCTTCTTCTATTGACACTGAGCAGGAAACACCTGCAGATACAAAGAAAACATGAGCAAAGCATTAACAAATTAGGGGAAATTATCTCTGTCACCACTTGAACCACAATACCTAATGCGTATACCTGGCCTTCAGAGAGACATGAACTTTTTGTCATCATTTGTGTTATTTTGCCTACCAAATACTCTAGAATCAAGAACTGTGAGCAGCTCCCTTAAGTACACACAACCATGAGTGTGTTCAGGCTCAAATAAGCAGACATGTTGTCACATAGTTTTGCCACCTAGAGTCCATAAATGAGCCTTATCCTTTTTTTGTCCTTTTTATAGAACAATCACCATTTTGATTTCTCCTTGAAAGATGTGGTCCTCACAAGTCTTTTCTCTCAAAGTATCTATATGTCTGATGTTTAACACCAGTAAATTTTCATTCATTTTCTGGGAAGCTGAAACTTAAAAACTACTGAATCAATGCTACCGTGTGACCTGCTCATCTTGTTTATTTCTCTGTGCATTGTTTTATTTATTTTCTCAAGCATATTTAGTGTGCAGTCTTTGTGTGGAGTATGATATATTCCTAAATAACACAATATTGCTGACAGGGTTTACATGATGGAATCATTGATATCGATGTGACAGCCTTAATTGTTATTGCTTATTGTTATGAAATATCTTTGCTATGATGCACGAAGTAGTATTCTTAATCTCCTCTTCACTGTACATGATTAGTTGTGCTGCCCTAAAACAAAATCTAAATTCATTCTGAATAGTGACAGTGATCTTGACAATTAGTAACAGTCATCCTCAGTGTGATATCCATTCATCCACTATTCCTTTTGTTCCTCTTTCTATGAGGCAAAAGCCCAGACTAGGCAGACACCTCCGTTACTCACTTGAATCATCAGTCACCCCCACGAACCACAGGCAGGCAGGGTACCCCAGTAGGGTGGTGAGCATGTCTCCACAAGGCACCAAAGATACTGTTACAGATGAGAAAGAGAGACTCAAGTAAAAGGAAGCGCAAATGTGCCCGAAGTGAGTTTTTTAACGTTTCTCAAGTGTTGTCTCAGCTAGAGCTCAGAACCATCTCATCTAGGCAGGAAGGCAGGTAGGAAGGAAGTGTCCACAGTTACCTTTTCTTAAATGTTCCCACTGGTGCAATGGTTTCCTCATAGTTCTGCCTGCTTGTTTATGGCTAAGTTTTTTTTTAGCTGCCCAGAACTCAGCTGTCTAAAACTCCAGCAGATTGTGCTATGCTAACCACTACTGCCAGTAAAGATCTAATGCAGAGCTGCTTCATTTTAGAAAATGGACTGTAGAGAGAATAGTCCTACCTCTGCCACACAGCCCAAGTAGTTATTCCCAGACTGCCTGAGAGCTCATTTTGATATATATATATTAAAGGTATGGGCTCTGGTTATGCACTGTTTCAGCAACAATAGCTATTAAATAGCTCAAGAGATCCACCATTAATTTACGATCAATATTGTTCTATTTAAGGAACAATTCCTGATACTGCTTCTCTTATCCAAAGTAGCTGTGGATTCCCCATCCCTGAAAGTGTTCAGGGTCTTGGATGGGGCTCCATGCAGCCTTGCTCATGGCAGGAAGGTTGGAACTAGATGATCTTTGTGTTCCTTCCAGCCCAAACCATTGAATGATTCTACAATTTTATAACTCTACGATTCTGCTAGAGTACAGTGAATTTCTCTATACTAAAAAAACACTTAGTTTGTTTTGTTGATCTAAAAGTCACAGAGAGGCTGCATCTGTGTAGTACACATACTTACACTAAACATCTGGCTTTTATTTTCTTTTTAATAGCATAGAAGTTAGTTATATTTCAAGATGTTTTAATTGTCCAGTAGAATAGTCCTTTATTTTATTTCTGTATATTTCTTGTCACTATGACTTACCTTCACATGTGGAAGTAAGATAGCTCTTTGATGCACTTTGGAAATGTTGATTTCCTAGTTACAATTCATAACAACACAAAGACTGGGTGATTATGGATCTGAGAGAAGGATATAAAATCATCCAGAATTGAACTGATATGTAGAGTACAGAGTATTACTGACAATTTACCCAAATCATCATCCCCTGAATTTAACTGTACCTTAAAGTCCTTGGAATTATTTTTGCACATTTTTAGTATACCAAAATGTAAGAATTAATTGGTGTTTTCATTTTAAAATGTTGTAAGCAGCTATAAAGCACAAAATCAGTATTACAAGGGCAGGGTAACCACCTTGGTAAAGCCCACATAGAAAACTACTCCTACTGTTCAGAAGTTTGTTCACATTATCAGTTTGTTGCCTTATCATATTCAGCTCTTTTCCACCATCTCTAAGTCAATTGATAGGATTCATTTACAGTTAGTTTTATTTTCTTTACTGCATGACTGCAATGAAAAGTCCATCCTCTGATTCTGCTGGTCAGTGTAAGGAGTCTCAGTTCACCTCTCAGCAAGCAGAAAACCATATCAACAATCAGAAAAATGAGCTGACCTTCAGTCTCATCAGACAGATCTCATGTGTACAAGGAAAATGAATTCTAGATAGCCTTCTTCAGAGATACGGCTAGCTCACATGGGCAAAGCCAGGCATACCATTGTACTTCTGATGTAGGGAAAAAGGGCTTAGGTTTCCCAGCTATCAAACATCCAGCAAGTTTTCTCAGCTCTGCTCTCACTGCAAACTACAGAAGACTCTAAAAGTTGTGCAGTTGTGACTTGCTAAATTTTTATGCCAAGATATTTTAGAAGAAAACTGTTCTAAAAATCTTTCTCTATCATAGTAACTCTTTGCTAAGAGTTCTCAAAAGAAAGCACTGCAAAACACTGCATGAACATGGAAAATGGTCNAGGGTGAACAGTTTCTCACCAAACAATGCTAGGGGGCAATTTAGAAAGCCATATGGCATATAATAAAAATATTCTTTTAAATCAAACATAATACTTGTAGATCACCAGCTATATTCACTCTACCTATTTCTTTCCCAAAGCTTAGCTTTTAAACAAGTCGCTGAGTCTATATTAAGCAAGTCTTTGTCTCCCTCCTGTGTTCAGGCTGTTATTAACATGAATCTGACGGAAACAAAGATCTCTTTCAAATATTTATAGTCACTGCTTCAAAATCTTTTTTTAAACCCAAGTCATATGTAAAGTAATATTAATATTTCCCATATAAATTAAATACTACCCAGATAAAGGCTAATTCACATCTGATAAAAGCAGGTCAGAAACAATTGCCAGCAACTTAACAAAATCAATGTGGTCCCTTTACAATTTATGACCTCTTTTTTTCCCTGTTAAAATGCTGCATCTAAAATTTCCTGGCACTTACAATATACTAATTTTCAAAAACTTATCCAAGACCTCTAAACCTTTCTTTTAACTGTCAGGCTGCTGAATTTACATGATATCATCAAGCAATGACTTTCAAAAGCATTAACATCAGAAGGGAGAGAAATGATTAATGCATAGATGAAACATATCATTAAATGTTAAACTAATCAATTATTAAATTCTGCAATATCTTAGTAAAGTTGCCTGGTTTTATTTCTAAAGGGATTATATGGAGCTAAGGTGGATATATCATACATTTTTGATGCACACCCACACCTATGCTTCACTCATTAAGTAGTGTGAGACTACTTTAAAAGAAATATACTGGTACTTGGGAAAGACCCTCAAACAGGTATAAAATCTACCCATTTATTTTTCCTTTATCTCCCTTTTATTTTCCTTTTCCTCATATTTGCAACAGACAGGACAACTGTCTTTGTGAAATTACTAGTATGTTATTTGTTGGTGTATTTTTGCATTTTCTAGTGCTGAATGTGTTCCACTTTTTAAGAGAAACTGTAGCACAGATTCTTTCTCTTTTGCTGTAAGGGAACAAATTTCCAAATCAAATCAAATCACATTATTTGGAAGGCACTGCATCTGATATTTCAATATCTGAACCTCCAATGCCGTAGAAAAAGTTCTTCCAAATAATAGACACCTTTTTGTATGAACCCTTAGAAATTTGCAGAAGAAGATTTCAAATACTTCCAACAAAATGAAAAAAACCAACAAACAAACAAACAACAACAACAACCGAAAAAAAAAAAAAAGCCCAAACAAACAAAAAAAAACCAAAAAACAAACAAAAAAACCCCAGATGATACACATGGACAACTACTGTCCATTTATTTAGCGTAAAAAGATTTTTGAGAAAAGCCATCATTTCAAACTAATGGAAGTCTGGGATAGACCCACAAGATGACACCTGTGGAGTTACAGGGCTCTTACTTGCTGTAAGACTATTCCATCAGCAATGGTATGTAGTCTTCCATTTCTCTTTGCTGCTATGTGTCTATCCCTTTCCAAAAGGAGAATGAAGACCTTAGGCCAAACCCTTTACTCGTATGTGTTTTAGCCACAAAGTCGAACCTGGTAGATTCCTTTCCAATAAGCTGAGGCAGATGATCCAACTCTGCTCTGTATATAAAGTATAAAAAAATTCCTTTTTAAATGAATATTAGTTTGTAGACCATTTATAGAGCTTGGATATATTTGCTATCATTTCTGTTCCCACTTCCTGCCTGCCCAAGAGATCACAAAAATCTTCCGGGTAATTCTTGCCTTGGTTTGGTAAAATAAGAAGAAACTGAACAAAAAGATATTTATGCAAAGAATCTTTTATTTTAACCACCCAACAGCAAATAATTTGGTATAGCATAGCCAATAATTATCTAAAATTTGCATACTCATTATTATTGTGGATTACTTAGAATACATTTAATCATTACAAATCTTTAGGAGATTGTACTATGAAATGCTACCTGATGCTTACATTTTGGACCCAAAGGCAGAGTCAAAATTTTTCTCCAGTGTCTAACTCTCAGTTGCTCCAATAGAAAATACTAGCTGTTTTGAATTCCTTCTATTCTTTCAGTCACTGGAATTCTTTCTTATTCAGGAGCCTGTGACCTGATTTTCTATAGACTTATACCTTCATTTACTTCTGCAGAATGTCACACATCTCTCTGAAGTTGTAACCCATCACCCTGGTATGTTATCACCATTCCTGTTCCNGGGGTGAGGAAGAAGTCCCACACTTCTGTCACACACCTTTTCTAATGCAATGTGATAGAGTGATCTTAGACAAAATGTAGAGTCAAGTAGACTTTTCTTTGGCTTACAGAGATGGTTTTGCTGAAGCGTTGAAAAATAATAACCACTCAATAATAGTCTTGAGTAGTAACATTACTGAAAATTAGCTTTGAAATATGCAGTAATATGAGTGCTTTGTTTGGCAATAGTTGTCACATGAATTCAGCTGCAGTTAGACAAGCCAAGCTTTCAATTACTGCAGACACCATGGTGGAAAGAGGACCAGCATGTGGGCAGTAATTTTCATTGTTTGCTTTACTCCTGTATCCTTTGATAGCCAGCTGGAAATGGATAGGAAGCAGCGCAATAATGCAGACTTTCTCTTCTGAAAGCCATTTTGTACAGCAATGCAGATACTAATAAAACCCCATGAAATACCACATTTTTTATTAACTGCTAAAGTGATATGACTGTTAGATGTTGATAATGATAAATTGAAGGAGTAATTGGCAATAATTTATTACCCTTTTCCTTGAGAGAAAATTACTCATACAGCTAAATGATACCAGTATGTTATGAAAATGAAGTCATTCTCTTCCCAGGCTACTCCTCCTACAGCTAGAAGCCATGTCAGCTATTTCTGCATCTTTCACTACTGTTCAATTCTCAACTCCATGCAAAAAGGACTGTTTTTCCCCTTCTTTTTGCGGTACACAGCATACTATGATCCAGACAAGGATCACAA
>VXBU01015050.1:69631-86854 GCA_013400315.1 Bombycilla garrulus | reverse complement strand
AAAAAAAAAAAAGCATGTATCAGCAAAAGAATAACCAGGTCATTTGCTCCACAGTTCTTGCCAAAAGTGCTGCTAGGATGCAGGGCTACAGACTTCTGGAGAGCAAGTTTTTTTACAGGAGTACCCTCAGCCTGCTGCTACCTGAGCCATGGAGCAGCTGCTGGAAAGCATGTGTCTTTTTCTCATCCCTTGACTGACGGCAGATTTCCCCCGTCTTAATACAGCTCTGTGAAGAAACATACTTAAATTTTTGGCCTTTAAAGCAGCACCTCTCCAAGAGCACTGAACTTGTGAGCATCTGGCTGAACAATCAGCAGCCAGAACAGCATTAGCTAACCCTGGTACCCAAACCATGACTTCCCACCCACCCCACTCATTCCTCCTCTTTTGCACTTCATCAATCTCGGTGTTCCCACACGGCAGCCACCTAGCCTTGTACCTCCTACACCATTTTGATCTATCTCCCTGCAAAGGGCAGACTCTCTGGGGACCTAAGCCAGCAATGTGATTTCTGAAAAATTCACAGTATGCCCATGTTTAGGGAAGGAGCTTGAGCGCTTCATTGTAAGGATTTTCACAACTCCTGCACCAGAATATGGGAACTTGCCATATCAGTTAAGTAACACCGGGGATCTCTTCTTCCCTACTGCAAACAGATCCACTTTCTTTTAGGAATTCAGAAACAGCTGACCAATTCCTCTCATCTTTGCTACTATTACCAGCTCAGTTTCTGAGTCCCTTATCTTCTCTTGCTCAGAATGTTGTCTCAAGTGTGAATCCTAACCACCTCTGTCTTAAATACCTGTTATTGAATAATGTTTTTTGTAATAGGATAATAAAACACTGCACCATGTTTTGTCATAGGCAGCACAGCTGTAATTTATAGTGTGTTTTATGCTTATTGTTCCTCAGCCAATGGAAATTACTTTTCCTTCTCCTTTATCCAAGCATAAGACATAGTGTGTGGCCAACCAAGTTCTGATTGTGTTGCTCTCCCTCCATTAATCCTCATGTATTCCACTCAATAGAACCAAAAATGGCAGCAGCAGTGCTGAGAACAGCTGCAAGGTTTCTGGGAGCGTTTTTATGTCTCTGATTAACTCCAAAGTATCCTGCAATATCCTGTAATCAGCAGCACATCACCTTCAGCCATCCAACGTGCCTGACTAAAGGTGTGAATGGGGAAAGAGTTTCAAGAAGTGCCATGACTCAGAATACGCCTGGAGTAGGACATACCAATGCCCACTGCCAGCGAGGTCTCTGGCTTCTCCACTTGAACTTCACATCTTGTTGCTAAAACTAACAATCTGGCATCAGTTCTCTTTAATAGCAATGTAAAACAGAAGTAATCAAAATAATTTAAATGAGCATAAGTAAGGGAATGAGGGTCACAAAATTCTATTTTATCCTACATTTTAACAGTAATTATATTATTTTCAGAGAATAATCACCACTTTCTAGAACTGAGCTTTTAATAGTATTGCAGTAACTTCATATAGGGACTGAAATTTTTGAGACTTCATTTTAGACAACATAGTGCCCCTTACAGATTAAAAAAAAATTCATAAGGTAAGCATGACTCTAGGAACAAACTCAAAGCAACCCTCACATTCAGCAGTCTGGGACTTTTCAGCTCCTAAGCTCCCTTATATCATGGGGTTTTGAAATGGGTTGCTAGATGAATATATTCCCAAAAACAGTCTAAAGATAATCCAAACATAATCAGTCAGACATGTAACAACCAATTCACTGCCCTTTAAATACTTAAATGAAATAAATTTGTCTTTTGCAGTTCCATGCTGCAGTACCAGGAGTTCATGATTTCTGAGAGATGTACAGCAACTTATCCCCCAATTGCCCCCAACTGCCCCCAGTTGTGGCGGAATCTTTCCCATTTGTGAGCCAGACTGATTAACTGAGGCAAGAGACTTAGGCCTGGCAAGTCACATCAGAGTTGTGGCCATCTCTGGTGATGCCATGATTCAAGTATAATACTGCTATCTGGTGCTTCATTCTTGTGCTACTTATGAACTCTTGTTTGTGTTCTTGGACCTCTGCTCTACACAGAGCTGAATTGGGCTAAGCTATTAATTGTCCACAAAACAGATTTCTTCCCAACCTGAACTACAATTTGCTCTGCAAAGTATAAGTTTGTTAAGCCTTGAAGCCATTTTCTGACCTTTTATTCCTTTTGCCTGGAATTGAATTTTCCAAATTCACTCACAACTTAACACTGATCATTTGCTTTATACGAGTAGGACTCTATCCCAATGTCTTTTGCATAGACAGGCAGACAGAGTGCTTGCAAGCACTTCAGCCGAGAGCAAAGAGAGGCATGATACTGTAAATCACTGACCTTCTGCTCTTGTGGATCTTTCCCATCAGTCTCCTGAGACACAGTATCTCCCAGCATTTTACATTTTCTAAATGGTTACTCTGTTTCTTTGGTTAAATCTGACTAAGATCAGACTGATATACAAGGTTATTCTTTGTGTGTAGAAGACATTACAAGGAGCCTTTCACATTCTGTGGGGGTTAACACAGAGGATAATGGGAATCAACACTCCAGATTGTTTATGCTGTCTTTCTAGCATCTTCCTCTGTGAATACGGTTTTATTATTCTACAGACAAACAGTTATTATTCAACCTTCAAACAGGGTCATCCTAGAGCATAAGGCACAGAATTGCCTGGACAATTCTTAAATTTTCTCAGTGGAGGACACCCCAGAGTATCTCTGCACAATCTATTCCAGTGCTCAGTCAAGTTCTTCTTTATATTCAAATGGAAGGTCCTGTGCATCCATCTGTGCCCATTGTCTCCTGTCCTCTTGCTCTGCACCACGGAGCAGAGCCTGGCTCCACCCTCTTGGTGCCCTCCCCTCAGGTGCTTATTGACATTGATCAGGTCCGCTCCCAGTCATCTCTTCTCTGGGCTGATCAGGCCCAGCTCCCTCAGCCTTTCCTCATAACAGAAATGCTCCAGTCCCCTCATCACTTTTGTTGCTATCCACTGAACTTGCTCCAGCAGCTCCATGTCTTTGTTGTGCTGAGAAGCTCAAAAATGGACACAGCACTCCAAATGCATCTCACCAGTGCTGAGCAGAAGACCAGGATGATCTCCCTTGATCTGCTGGCAATGCTCTTCCTTGTGTACCCCAGGATACCATTGGCTTTCTTGGCCACAAGGGCAAAATTTGGGTTTTTTTTCATTCAGGTGCAGTTCAGAGCATCTACCAACCAGCAGTGAGATGTCAAACCAATCAAAACTTGGCAGAGAGCTACCATCAGAATTCCAGATGTGGTTGTCCTTCACTGTGTCAAATGTAGTAAGGATAGAAGTAATATTCTGGTTTACTTTACACATACAAATGTGTGAACTTTGCATGAAAAAGCTAAAGGTTTGGTGGAAGCACAGTGGGTTATTTTTCACTTACTGAAAAGTACACTCTACTGCCAGTTGAAGATTCTGACTAGTGCTGTCAAACAAGCAATTTGATTTGAAAGTAATGCTGTAATTAAAACTACTGCTGGTGGGCATCTGGAACACAATGGGTCTACTTCTCTGATTGTAACGAAGGTGTAAAGAAATAATTGAATAGATAATTTTGTTCATCTGCAGCCATTGCTACAATACAGATCAAGTAAATTATACATTGGGGGTACATTGTGTTGTTGTGCTGGAAAAGTGAGGGTGTAGTTCAATCCTGACATTTAACTGATATACATAAGTGTGTTCTGGCTTGCTTTCCAATCTAGCCAGGTTTTTGCTTTTTTCAATTATATGGACTGATTTAATGTAAAAACTTGCAACATTTCACCTTTTAATTAGGTATATCATTATTAAGTACAAAAACGTTCCTCTCAGTTAATTTTCACTGTCTTTCCAGAGAATGAAATACAGTGAAAATTAAACATATACCAACATAGTGCCAGACTTAGTAACAATTTCAGCATATCTTTGCAACTACTAATACATTGGTATATGATGTCTTTTATTCCTGTTTCATTCCAAACACTTACTTGAATGTCAGGAATAGTCTTACGCTTTTTAATCCCTGGGTGCATAGAAAAATATTAAGCCAGTTACAACTTGAAAAGAAAAGAAATTGGATTAATTTAAACAGAAACAGGAAAACATATGAAAATATAGAGCATCAGCTGACACAAGAGCAGGACTCCCCACACTGCTGCCTGTATGAATAATTTCTCTCCACTAGAATTATTAGTTAAATAAGGATGTGGCAATCCAGACTTCCAATTCTTATTTAATTTTTGCTTGGCTTACAGATGGGAACTACCGTGGGAAATTCTTTCATTGACAATGGACAGGAATCTCTGGGACATGGTACCTTCCTGAAGGACAGTTGGCACCTGCACTGAAGCATCCCTTGCTGCACACAGCAGAAACAGAGCAGTGCAGCTTTCTCAGCAGATTTCTCTTTATAGGTCACGTCTGGGGAAGACACTGACCAGAGACTTTTATATTCCAAAGGAGAATGCTAGAATGTGCTTTTGTGAAATCAAATACAAGAGCTGGGAAATAGAGACGATTCAGTAGAAAAGGAATTAAAAGAACTATTATTTGAAAAGAGTTCATCTTATGACTCCCTCTCTATGTAGGCCAACTCAAGTGAGAGCAGTATTTTCTTTATCTTTATCACCTTTTAATGTCTCCGGAGTATCCCTATCACACCAAAAGATCCCAACTTCCAAACACTGAAATTACTGACCCAGCTTGTAGTGCTGATGAGAAAAAAAGACCAGGAGTCTCAGCAAGAGGTTGCTGAAATTCCTCCCACCAATCTGATGTGAGGGAATCAGGATTTCACTGTCTACAAGGTCTCAAAACCCCAAATACAGACAAACAACTTGAAAGGCTAGAATTGCTTCATGGATTAGTCTGAAACAAACCTCAAGTAAAAAATTCATTCAGGACATGCTTCTGTATTCCCAGTATTCCTGTACGCACCTTACTTGATATTCAGTCAACCACTGTCTGCTTAATGCAGTCTTCACTCCATATTTTAATTCTACATGATTTTTGCCTTAATGGCTTTTAAGAAATTTACAAGATGGTAGGCACAATTCAGAATCAGCAAGAGGTTCTTTGTTGGACTCATGAATCAGGTGCACAAATCAGTGCAAGCTTTTTTGTAAACACACAAAAAAAGCTTTCTTGCTAAGAGGAATGCAAGACTATCATAAAATAGAAAAATTGGCTATTTTTTGGAAAGAGATAAGCCAGGGCTCCAGTTGAAAGCAAGTACACAAAAATCAGAGAAATAAATTTATAAAGTTAAAAAGTTTAATATGGAATCCAAATCAGATATTCATAATTAGAAGGGCAAAAACAGTTCTTTAACCATTCATAATAATACTTTCGTTTCCACGGCTCCTTTAGGAAGAAATATTTCTTCTTGGGAAGAAATAAAACACATACATGAGGGAAGCTTGCTTTTTAGGGAAAAGGAATATACCAGAATCTAAAATTCTAATACACATTAGTCTTGATTTTCATCCTGAAAGTGACAAAATAAAAAAGATTCAAACACAATGGTACTTCACATTATGACATGATTAATTTTATTTTTTTCCACATAATTTATTTACTTTGAGTTACACTAAGTTGACAAAAGTCTCCAAACAGTAGTCTTAAAATGATGACTTTTCGGAGAGGAGTTTAACTCAAGCCTAGCACATTCCACTAACTTGCTCTGAGGTTCCATCAACAAAGGGACAGTACATCATTATCATTAATAAATTGTTACCACTGTACTGACGTTACACAAAAATTTAAAAAATAAAAAAAAGAAATCCCCATAGTGTGTCAAAGAGTTTAGTCTGAAACCAGCTGTAGTAATGCTAAACACTCTGACAATAGCAGGTAGCTTCTACACAAGTTAAAGTAAGAGATTAAGGTCAATATATGGGCATTGGCAGTAAAGTCACAAGCTGAGAAAAAAAAGTAACTCAGGGATTCTATAATAGAAGATCTTCTGAAGATCTTTGCATAACCAAAGTGACCTCTCTAGCCCAGAGTATCAAAGGCTGCAATAAGCTAGAAGGATCAAGTGAGAAAATGCGACTGAAAAATACACTTTCATGTCAGGAAAAGGCAGAGAAGACTATTATTTACTCCAGTTGGACAAAGTTCCACATACAACAGATCTGGAAGAATGAAAAGATAGAACAAATACTGAATCAAGTAGAGAGGGAAAACACTTGTGAAACACCAGATGAAGTCTGCTGCACTTTGGGCTCAAAGTCAGTGCAGAGAAAGTGACAGGCCCGTTGAGTGGAATACAGCAATCCAGTCTGGCACAAGGTTAACATAGGAAAAGCAAATTTTTTGCAGCAGCAAACATGCATGCTCCTAAATAAGAATATAACATTAATGACCTATGAGTTTAATATACAAAATGCATAGAGAAATAAAAAATATATTAGAAATTGATTTAATCAGACTCATGAATCTTAGCTTTAAACTAAAAAATGCTAATAGGAAGAAAGGCCCAGTCTGGCAGACTTTAACCACAATTACTTGCAATTACTACTATTACAAGTGCTTATGATTGTACTTGTAGCATTAAAGCAGTAGTCTGAAGGCCAGATCCTCAAGTTAGGAATGCTGGTGTTAACTCCAAATACTACTGGTGGTACACTGTTGGAATATACCCCATAAACCAACTAGATGTCCCTAGAGACCACATTAGTTTACCTTCATATGCAGTCATAGAGTATTAGTAAAATATTACAGAAAGCTTCTGACAAATTTTGCTTCCTGAATTTTACTAAAAAGAAGGCATTGCTGAAGTCACTTGTAACTAGAAACAAGAAACAGACTCAGATCCATAGCATCTTACAGTGTTATTCAGGTTTTAACTACACATTTTCAAATTTTGGAATCAATCACGATCAGTCTGGGGATCCTCACTTTCAGCAAAGCCAAAGTTGCCACATCATTACAAGACTGGGCCTCTGTCCCATTCAGGTAATTAAAACTGCTAAAAGAACTAAAGGAAAAAAAAATTTGTGCACTACAGCTGTGCAGTACCACAGTAATGTTAAAACCCTTTAGCATTTATTCCATAGATGTGCAACATGTCATTAACCCATGGGCATTTATGACTGATACATCTGCATGAAGCTTCTCATGAATGTTGCAAGCTTCTGAACATCTTCTACAGTCACCGCATTATATAAAGAGGCACGGATTCCTCCAACAGACCTGAATTGAAAGCAGGAGAGGAGGGAAAAAAAAGAAACAGAGAAGTTTTGTATACTCTAAAAATGACATTAGTAGCAGTCACAGACATTTAAATCTATTCCTGCTCTAAAATGATAAAATTCACATTTACGTTCATGAGAAACAATATTTAATTCTCCAAGGCAGGGTTGCAGTCTTGAGAAGGTTAGTATTTATTAATTATTTACAGCTCCAAAGCTGTAGCCTAATGACATCAAAAAACTAATCCCACAAATGATACTGAACATGGGAAAGAACGCTTGCAACGAGATAGACAAACCACCTGAGCGGCTTTATACACTGATATAATCTGACCTCAAAAGATAACTTCTTTGGCATCTGCACAGAGACAGATTTGCAGAAGAAGGCAGAATTAAGGATAGAGCTCTCTGAAGTCCACCACTTCATCTAAGCAGCAGCTGAGCCACCAATCTCCAATTACCATCTCTAGATTGCTATTCTCAAGTGTTGCCAAACCAGTATGAGGAACAGCTTATGTGTGAGAAAGGCTGGTAAGTCAATGCA
This sequence comes from Bombycilla garrulus, assembly GCA_013400315.1. Classification (NCBI taxonomy): domain Eukaryota; kingdom Metazoa; phylum Chordata; class Aves; order Passeriformes; family Bombycillidae; genus Bombycilla; species Bombycilla garrulus. The sequence continues at coordinate 79,082 of VXBU01015050.1, read as the reverse complement.
CAATGCCTGATGCTGTACCACTCTAGTAACAGTTTATTCTGTACAGGACAGATGTTCACTTGACTAATACTTACCTATGTCCTTTCAGAGATATCATGTTAAGTTCCACAGCCTTCTCAAGAAATTTCTTTTCCAGGGCTTCATCGCCCTTGACACTGCCAATGCGGAAAGGTATATTCATTCTGCTTCGGTTCTTTCTCTCCACCGGACATCTAGAAAGGTTGCAGAAAGTAATGTTTAACCCACTATGTGCTAAATTTATATTTCAGCTATATGCAGTTTGAGAAAGTGAATAATCACACCTATTTAGAACAAAAGTTAATCCTTCATAATCAAAGTTGTCATCACTTTCTGTGAAAGAAAGCAACCTCCCTTTTTTAACCAAGTATAATAATGGAAGTGGTAAAGTGGGTGGCTTATTAACCCTTCCTGACATACTCAAAATTGTGCCAGAAAAATGGACACAGTGCTTGTATACAGACCAAGTTAACGATTCAAAACAAACAAACAAACAAAAAAAAACCCCAAACAGTTACTTAGGAAGGTGAGGTAATTACAGGGAACTTTGACTAAGTCTAAAGCAGTTTCTTCTCTTCCTCTTCAAAGACTGACACTTCTCAACTAGTCAAAAGTGCTAACAGAATTACAGTCAGCTAAACAGAACTAAAGGAAGTATAAGAACACAGCATAAGTAAATTTTCATAGGTATCAGAATCTTCTGTTAGTGATTTCAGTCCATCTTCTAAATTAGCATTACTCAGAATCATAAAGTAGAGAAGAGGTATTTCTAGAACAAATGTTGCGCTGCAAACATAGCCGAAACATTACATAGGATGCATCACAGCTCCTTAATATCTTAAACTCCCATTTAATCTGAAGAGGAAAACTTCAGATTAATGTGTAATGTGTAATTTCTCTTCAACTGTTTTGTGAAGGGGAGGAAGAGAAGATTCAAATATCTTTTTTTAGTGTTTCTACTTGTAAAGAAGATACAAAGCCTTCAGATTTATTTTTTTTCCTAAGGCTGTGATGTAGATTCTTCCAGACATTCAGTATAAATGAGATTTCATAAACTGCATGTGAATTTCATACCTATTATTATGCTATTTGGAAAAGAATGAGCATAATTTTTTTAGTGCCTCTCTTGTTCCTTTGTCCAGATGTCTCCATGATGAAAAGGAAAAAAACATCCATCAAAACACCTGCCTATGCAAATCCTCTACTTTAGGTTAACTAGCAAAATAATGTTCAAAAAGGCCCATGCTTCTAAACACTCCCATATCTGAATTACCACAGCCACGCTTTAGTTTTTAGAATATCCAGTTGCTACTGGGCAATCTGATGTAACTCAGTGCACAGACGTTGAAAAACAAACTACAAATGGCACAGAGCACTTCATGGAAGAAATGCTCCATTTGCTAAATGGCTTGTCACATGGCTTACTCAGGGAAGCCTGCCACAGATTAAGTGCCACGTTACAGCTGGGAAGGCAGCTTCAAATTAAGTCTTCCTTTTAGTTATATATACAATTAAAAAAAAATCACAGTCTTAACCATATTGCTTAGGAAGCTGCACACAGCTCAGTTAGTGAAGCTTGTTCTCCTTTCCCAACTATTTACCATCCAATTTGCATTGCATTTCCCACTCACTGCCTTACAGACCAACTTGCCAGATACAGATTTCTGTTTGTCACAAAATGTTTTTTCAAGGCTTCATTTGCTTTCTGACATTCATGAAAAACCCCCAGGATTTCTTTGGAGTAGGATCACAGTCCTGATCTTGGTGATGCTAAAGGCAAAGCTGTTCTCACTAACTAAATAGATAAGAAGAATGTATTAAAATACTATTAAATATTATTATGAAACTTTATCCCTGCCAATTATGATTGCAGACAGCTTTAATTTAAAATCTAAATTTAATTTGCTCTATCCTAACTTTGACTTGAAAGCAAATTGGGTACCCACACTGTTGCTTTTACATTGAAGGATAATATTTTTCATGGTCAATTAGTAGTCTGACCTTGGCAAATATTAAAATTATCACAGTATCATCTTTTAACAATGCATAGGTCCTGGGAGCTCAAAAATACCTTGCAACATATGTAAAAGCCAAGAGGGTTAAATTTGCTTTGGAAAACCAACAAAAATAACTGAAAAAAATAAACTGTGCATAAAGTACACAAAGAAAATGTACTCCATTTTGAGATCTGGCTTTTCTATTTTATTTCAGGAAGTGTTTCAGAACTTAGCATAATTAGCTAATAAAAATGCTCTGCTTGACAGAGAAAAAGCAGCGTCTTTGACTCCTGGAAGGTCGTAGGGAAAACACAATGTAAAGGGGTCTCTACCATTTCTTACAGGCAATTCTGTCTCTTTTGGCCTTTATTTCCCCAAGAGATTCAGTAAGCATATAAACCAGAATCTGCATACCTGGTTTTTGTATATACTTCTCCTACACTCCTGTTTTATTAAGTTTAGAATATGTTTTTAATAGTGTTCACTTCTAATCTATACAAGTTGAAATAACTTCCTACTGGAATGAGACTTATCCTTGGACAGTTACCAAGAGAATGGTTTGCACAAATACTATCTCTAGGAGTCCTCAAAAAAGGTGACTTCAAAAATACAATTAAACTCTCTAAATTTGTGAATGTTTGGTTATGTAGCAAATATTGAAGCAAAGGGGAAAAGCATAGCAACTTACGCATAAAATCCATTAGATTTGTCTATGATATCATAAATCATCCGTGACTTGATTAAACTAAGTTTATCCATAGCTGCAGCTCCACCATTATTCTTTATCCATTCTAGTACCAATCCCATTATATAAATACTGCAAAAAGAAAGAACATTTTTCAGTGAAATTATTCAAACAGGAAAAACATAAGTCTCGTCTAATAGTTTACAAAATGTTTCAGTAACAAAATGCCGTGTTTGCTTTAATGGCACTTGATATTAACAAATCAAAATCTAGACAATTTTACAAGGTATGACAACCCTAAACAGACAATGTTTTCGAGACACAGAAGAAATGTCCTGAAATTCAGATGCCACACTTCTGTTGGACCCAGCTTAATCCTTTGTATCACAGAAGGGCATGGTCTGCAGGCTTCCTGCAGCCCCGCAGGGCTCCCAAAGACATCCCCAGACATGCTGCATGCACTACCTACACAACTGCCTGTCAGGTCCTGCCTAAAAGGACTACACAGCTGCTTAAAAGGAGCCAGATTTAGCAAAAAAGTTAATAGCATTTGCCCTGTGCAGCTGCTCCAGCAAAAATACAGGAGTAATTATCAAATACATGTACATTAATATGCCAGAAATTTAACCATATTTTCACAAGTGTTAAAAATAAGAACTCTAATCCCATTTCTGTCTACAAAGACCTTTTGCCCACATGAAAAGTGAATTTGGCAATACAAATTATCATGTATCACACTTAATTATTCATTACCAGTCAAGTTCTTAGTAGAGATCTGGAAGCCTACTGGCATCACATGGCTTGAGACCAAGAATTTCAGTGCTACTTACTAAGTGCAACATGAAAAAAATCCTTGAGGCCTTCTGCCTTTGTGCTTTTGCTACAAAATTCAGCTTGTTCAAGTTCAGACATTTCCCACGACTACAACAATTTACATAAAAACCTGCTCACAAGTTTTTATGGCCTATATCCAGCAAGTTCATTTGTATGAATCCCTTCATTATTGATTCCAAGGGAGTGCTCAGAGAACATTACCCTACGAGTTTCCCTAACACATATCTAGCAGGAGGCTACCTTAAATTTTGCTGCTTTTTATTTCTAAAGGGATGCCAGTACAAATCCTTGAACACTTTAGAAAGGCTGCGGAATAACCAAGGTTACAGACTGCCGTTTATAGGAAGTACCTTACAGCTCTGGGAGCACAATCTTGCCACATTTCTGACAGCACACTATCAACTACTCCAGTGTTAAAGGTTTAAGCAAAGTACAGATTATGCCCTCGGCAAATATACACAGCCACATTCACCTCTTTTCTTCACTTCCTTGAGCAAAACTTTTTGGACAAGTGAACTCTTAGAAGTCAGCCATAGAGTCATTCACAAAAACACAGACAGCTGAAACCTTTTATCCTTCTTTTACGTCAATCAAAATAATGTTTCTGAAACAATTTTAAGTGCAAAATGCACTTCAGAGCTTGCAAATGAGATTTTTATTGCAAAATCGTTGTTAATTTTAGCTAAACAGATTAGGGTCAAAGAGTCAACTACATACTGCCACGAGGTTAAAGCCATTAGCATCACCTTAATTTAATTTAACATCTTGCTGAAGTAGCTTTTGCAAATTCAGTTAATATTTCCTGCCTGTTTGCCAGCAAACCATTAACAAGTGCAAAGAAAAGAGCAGAGAAAAAGAGAACTAAGAAGTTTTGCCAGTTCCTTAAACTGGAACAGGCATTTAGGGCCAAGCCAAACAGATGTGTATCCTGCCAACATTTCAGTCTGTTACATTCTGGATTCTGGAGTGTACTACAATGTGAGTCTGTAGCATGAAGTGAAATCCAGACAGTGATGAGAATGGAGAGACGGTTAGTTCTGTTCAACTTTACTTTCAGTTCCCTTAACCACCCGCTACTCTGTTAAGGGTACTGTCAAATACTGAATAACAGCTAGAGCAGCATTTTCTTTTCAGAAGTTCTTCCCAATGGCTAAAATAAGGCTGCAGAATTTGATTTGTTTTGCTTTTCAAATCAGGGGAACAACACTGTGTCCAAGTACTGAGATTAAGTAGAACTTAATGGAAATAAGTTTTTCAAATGGAAATAGCTTTGTACTTGGAAAACGTGAATGGCTGGATTTAAAACCTGCATATTCAAGTATACAGTGTCCAAAACCAGTATGTGTGACTTGGCAGTCAGGCAAATAATCAATCATGAAATAGAGCACTGGAAAAGAAAGACAGACATACATACTGCCTGTGTTACAAAGCTACATAAAGCTGACCAAAATCTGGAAATATTGCATAGCTAATTCTTACTGGGTGTACCCAGCCAACAGGGCAGACAGGCTGCCGGTAAGAATACATAATTACAGCACTACACACTGTACAGTAAGCACACAACTTGGGGGAACAAGTCCTGCACTGTAAAATCTGGCATAAACAAATGATCACAAGATTTACTGTTCTCTCAATAAAGATAACTGCTCCTATGTCACTGCAGTAGTACACTCCGCAGTGACAGTCAGCAAATTCAGAGATAGTTAAATTCAGTAAAATTTGAAGTGATACCAATTGTGGTGATGGAATTAAGTTATAGCGTTTAGATGCAGGAATCACTGAACTTTAGGATTGTACAGTACATTGAATATGTGTCGGAGATCATTAGACAACCTAAGTTTGCAATTCTGGAACACATAAATAAGCTGTAACAGCTGAGACTAAACATCAGTATAAAACTGCATTATCAAATTACCTGAAAAGGAAATATTTATTTTCAAAGTAATTTCAAAAACTTCTGGGAAAAAAATGATACCTAGATTGAAGATCATCTTTTAAATAATCATTTCAGAGGACACTGGTCTAAAAATTCTTCCAGTAAGAATAGGTAGATACTACTGGCTCAACTACTAAACATTTTAGTAGCAAAGCACCATTTCACTAGTTATCTCAAGCTACAATATAGCAATTTTTAAAAAGCAAGCTGTAGTCTGATCTGCTTTTCCCATAATGAAATCATCAGGTACATGGAAATTTTGTTATTTTGATTGTTAGCAATGATTATAAAGCTAGATCAATTTCATCTTTGGATTCCAAACCAAACACCGAGATGGCAGTCAAAGAATTATGCAAAACTCTACAAAAGAATAAAGCAAAGCAACTACTAAAATGCTTTTTAAAAAAATTTCTACAGTTTCATTTCAAAACCAAACACAGTGAAAGATGTAGAATGAACAAGAAATATTTTTAAAGATTGAAAGAATACATATTCTTGTAATATTTTATATTATTTAAAACTTTATTCACAATATTATTTACCATTTCCCAGTAAAGAAAGTCAGTGGGAATATGGAGGTTCAAATGCTGAGAAAAAAAAATAAATCAAACTGTATTTAGTGATTGAGAAGCAAGCCTAAGTGCCAAATTACCTCCTTGCAATGAGAGAAGCATCACCACTGAATTAACTAGAGCTGTGCCCACGTAAACCAGAACTTCATCCTGAAACTTCTACAATGGAGCTATTATAACATATAATATTTACTATGAAAATGACTACATACTCTGTGGCTGAGTCGCACTAGGCAACGGCAAAGCCTACTAGTCACACAGCTGGACACTTCCCATGCTTTTACAGGAATCATGTGAAACATTCCAACATATCAGTGGCTTGAGGGCAAATATGCAAGTCTGGGAGCTTTTCTAGCTAAGAGCTGCAGATGGCAGTGTGGCAGCTTTCTGAGTAAGGGATATCACATAGTAGGGTGACTTACCTGTAGCAAGGTGGAGTGTTATACAATGAGCTATTTGCTGCCTGTGTTTTGTAATCCAGTACAACAGGGCATTCCTTCAGTGCAAATCCCAGCAAGTCTTCACGTACTATTACAACAGTAACTCCAGCACAGCCAACATTCTTCTGAGCACCAGCAAAAATCACACCAAACTTTGAAAGGAAGAAGAGAAGAACTTGGTACATGCATTCACTTGTAGATCTTACTACTGAATAATACCCCAGGCATACTAGTCAGCTGAACACAACAGAGAATATGTTGAAAATTAGCAAGTTGTAGGTTAAAAGAAGAGTTATAAAAGTTCTGACTTCAAAGTGCACTTATGGCTACTCAGCTGAGGAAGATAATCACAACAAATCTCATAACAGTTTGCCAAATGTTTATTTAATAGCGGCAATAATTCTCAAGGCAGCCTGTTGCAATTTCACACTGCTCCAAGCAAATTTACTAAAAACAAATTCCTACACAGTTCACAATATTTTTAATCCATCTGGTATTTCAGAGCAATCATCATAAAATCCACCTGTTCAAAGAGGCAGATCGGGAAAGGCCAGGCTGAATGCATTAACAGCTACTCCTTTTTCCTACATACAGGTAAGAAAGGCCAAATATGCTATTTCACTGGTCAGTAACACTTCTACTCATAGTACACTTTACAAACATAGTAACTGCCTGTGTGCTATCTATGAAATAGACACCATAATCATGAAGTGGAAGAAGCTTTAAGAGCTTAGAAGAGGTTACAGATTTTTCAGGTAAGTCATACACTATCTGCAGACTAAATGATTTAGAAGATTTTTATTTTAGCTGTTATTTTCTTTTAGCAGGTATTTTCTTCATCAGTGAAGATCACATAGTAGCTAAATAATCTTGGGCAGCTATTACTATGAACAATTTCAACATAGTTAAGTATGTTTTTTATGAGGAAAAGGAAAACAAATAGACATTGAATCTCAAACCTAAAATTTCAACACTTCTATCCATCAGCAGATACTCAGTTAACAAAACATGACTTCCTTAATTTCACTGCTCAGCATCTCTAGCGATCCAGACATTTCTAAGTGCCTCACTATATGCATTAAATTTCGAAAATGTTTGTGCTGTCACTGTGTCCAACTGCTTACCTTGGAAACATCCACAGGTTTGGACAGGAAGTTTGACGACATATCACAAACCAACACTGCTCCTTTGACATCAGGTACAAAGTCAAACTCCACACCATGAACAGTTTCATTAGCACAATAATACACATAAGACGCATCTGGGTTAAGATTCCAAGTGCTTGGGTCGGGAATGCCTAAGAGACAAAAAAGAAACCCAGAGGTCACAAATCATTTACTTGGAATGCAATTTTACCTGAACATGAAACTTAAGTGCAAACCAAGAACAGTTTTGCCATATAGACTATTTATCATGCTGTTATCAGGAAGATAATGTATCTGCAAAACCAATACACCAGTGCATTCCCAAAATTCTCTGGTGAGCCATCATTAAGTTTGCAAACCCTTTGATTTTGACCACTTATTCTTCAAATGATTTTCATCCAGTTTGCAATTCCAGACTACAGCTACTGCCCTAGGGGTTCAAAACAGCATTTCAGAGGAATTCAGACACTGAGTTTAAGAATCTTCCTTCTGCCTCTGGAACCACTGAAACAACCTAATTCTCATTGGCAGAGTTCTTTAAAGCTCTGTTTCTGTTCAATCCCAGAAGCATTTAAGCCTTGCCCAAGCTGAACAAACACCAGGTTACCTACCTTTCTCCCATTTTAAGCTTTGCAACTGATTTACAAAACTAAGATTTCTTCTGTCAACAGGCAATATACAGACATGTCCTGACAGCACAGAACAGGTTTTTGCGTAGAACAAAGAGTTTCTCTCCCTTTCTTTTCTCCTCCAGGACCTGATGAGAGGTAGAGGGAGGCGTGGGAGATGGTGCTATTGCCTCCATCATTATTTACTGCCTCTCCTCTTATCTACAGCCAGGAAATGGTGAATTACACTCCCCCAGACTGGAAAGTCATAGGCTCAACTCCTTCCTGTGCCTCACAGAATATAAACTTACTTTCCAAGTTAGTGCCCTAATCACCAGTTAATACACTAACTTATATGAGGATATTCCTTGTCTTTCCTGTTNAATATTAAAAAAAAATAAAGAGCCCAGAGCATTTCCTACTTAGACACTTGTTTCTTGCTATTTATTTTCTGGCACCTGCTCAGCCCCATTTCACCATTTTTTTCTGGTGGAAACTGTTACACAATTTAACAAATCTCCCANACAAAGAGTTTCTCTCCCTTTCTTTTCTCCTCCAGGACCTGATGAGAGGTAGAGGGAGGCGTGGGAGATGGTGCTATTGCCTCCATCATTATTTACTGCCTCTCCTCTTATCTACAGCCAGGAAATGGTGAATTACACTCCCCCAGACTGGAAAGTCATAGGCTCAACTCCTTCCTGTGCCTCACAGAATATAAACTTACTTTCCAAGTTAGTGCCCTAATCACCAGTTAATACACTAACTTATATGAGGATATTCCTTGTCTTTCCTGTTGCCACTCTTTTTAGTTCAGCTGTTTTAACTTGGACCAGAGGGTAGAAAAGTGAACAAAACTAGCAGGAATAGAAACTAGATCTCATGCATTTCTGCTCCAAAAAATATTTATGTATAGTCAGTGACACATTGGTGGGAAAGATAATAATTTAGGAATCCTTAAAAGCAGGTAACAGAATTCAGGTCTTGCAGTCAGCAAGGTTAAAATCTCAGATCTCCTTCAGAATTTTAGAGAAATCGCATTACTGAGTGTACATGAAATTGAAATACCTCACAATACCCCTGTGAATAGCTTAAGAACTCAGTTAAATATTAAAAAAAAATAAAGAGCCCAGAGCATTTCCTACTTAGACACTTGTTTCTTGCTATTTATTTTCTGGCACCTGCTCAGCCCCATTTCACCATTTTTTTCTGGTGGAAA
>VXBU01015050.1:38908-57838 GCA_013400315.1 Bombycilla garrulus | reverse complement strand
CCTCTTCAGATTATCAAGCCCTGCCATTAATCTAACACTGCTAGATTAATCACTAAACGATGTCCCCTAAGCACCACACCCAGATGTTTTCTGGATGCTTTCAGGAATGGCTATTTCACTACATCCCTGGACAGCCTGCTTCAATGTCTGACCACACTTTCAGAGTAGAAATTTTTTCTAATATCCCATCTAAACCTCACCTGGCACAACTCAAGGCCATTGTCACTTAGGTCCTGAATTATACCACCACAATTTAGAAGTGGGAGATAGGGAGGGGCAAATAAAATCTTCTGTGATCTTCTCTCAATGTATGGAGTAGACTACAACATATATTCATATAATTCTCTTCTTATGCATGAGACTGCTGTGTTTGGTCATACAAGCTTTACAAATCAGGTTTAAACTAAACTTCTTTGAAAAATGGGAAGGATGAACCATCCTCTGACAAATTGCAGGAACAGTGGTAATACAAACTTTAATCAATACTCCATGAAATAACTCTAGCAGCAGTATTACTACTACTACTACTAACAATAAATATAGACTTTAAATATAATGGCTGGAGATTCATTCACCTTGATTTCCATACTCCAGTTAGTGAAAGGAAAGCACAGACTAACAGGACACTTTCTGAAGGCAATTCAACTGCATTTTGAGCTTTTCCATACTGTGGAATGCTAAAAGCCAAAGTAAATTCACTAAAGACTTAGAAATATGCTTTATAGAAACTTTCTACTCTTTTGAAATAGGCTTCTTGAAAGCCTTTCCCAAAGACAGATGCATGAACTCAGCTGAACAGTGCTTAGATCATGCCTTTGCCACTAGGAAAGACTAAACAATAGGCACCCTGCTAATTTATTTTCCTTTGCTCTCTGAGAGTACAGACCTAGAAATCTGGTGGGGTAGCAGGCAGCATACTTTGTTGCAAGGATAATGTTGGAGAAATCTCACGAAAAACAGCAAGACTTAAAGTGACAACCTACCCAGCGTCTTTAAGGAGGTCTAAAAAAGCATGAAACTTTTGAAAAGAGTTCTCAATGCTGCCTAGAACACCTTCATCTTCCAAAATCACGTTGGTTACTGACTGTGCATGAAGAACCTCGGATAGGGAGATATTTAGACTCCTTAATCTTGCATTTTCAATTTCCAGCTATGCGGGGAAAAAAAAAAAAAAGAAAGATATTTCTTTCATTTTCAGTTTAAAAGACCCCAAAATATCAAACCTCACCTTGGTGTGCCTAGAAGGAGCATCATGAAGAAGAATATCTGAAATTACTGATGTAACAAGATGCAGAGTTTGTTGTACAACACACTTTCAGGGCACTGTTACATGAACTCTGTGCAGATGTGTTTATGCACAGCTGCAGTTCTATGCTACCACAGATATTCCTGCAGGCACTCAGAACCACTGGCTCAGACTGTCTTCAGCATATACAGATGTTATAGAGCAAGTACAAGCAGAAAAATTTAGCTTTCATATCGTTTTACTCTGCATGTATTATATGAGATGTTAACACCAAAGAATTTATTTTACTAGGAAAAAAAACTTAACAAAGGCCAAAGTCCTCTTAGATTCACCCCTCTGTATTGGGGGAATGCATACTACTGTTATCTCTTCCCTGCACTGTGCATCCCAGAACTGATTTAAGATAATTCAATTTTTCTCCACATCGACCATCAATCAAATTGATGATGAAACTGAAAACTGCATGATAACTGCAGGATATACAAGCTTTCATGTTTGAGGGAAGCATTAACTCACTCATTTAAGATTATAGCTATGCAATCAAGTACCACCACAGGCTTTCCATCTTATATTTTTTATGAGAGGACGAAAAATTATAGATTGTTTAGTGCACTATGGGTGATAAATAAGCAACAAAATAAACAATTGTAGAGATTAATGCTACTTGGTTTATTCCATCTCCTGGGACAAGGACCTAAGTCCGCCCAGCCTAGCTAAAGAAAGATTTCTTGTAGGGGTGTTTAGCCTAAAAAGCATTTAAGGATCTAAACAACAGACAACCAGCAGAGACCACTGGTGCACCTTATAGGAAGATGGAGATAGTCACACAAGAGGGCTACAGTCTGTCTTTGAGAAGTGCTGAGTTCTTTGTGGATACCTGCTCCCTGTACCCTGTGGGGTATCACTTGTTGCTCATATTTCAAAGGATATCACCACTTTCACTCCCCTCCAAATCACATGTAAAGACCAAATCCATTTGTTTACACTACCTCAACTATATTACAAGAAATTCTGCTTATTCATGCAAAAGAATATTTTTAGGTCAGCAACAGCAGAGGGGAAACAGACCTCGCAATAAGTTGTTCAGTTTTGTCAAAGCCGAACTGCATTTCACAACAACCGACATGCAGAAAACCATCCAATATGGTTATTGTATGCAGAAACAAAACTTAAAAATCAAAGGTACAGAATAAACCAAATTGAGCAACAGTTGCAACACACAGCTTTTCAGCACAAGTCATGATAAGTGAGCTGGAAGACAAGGAACTATCCATGTGTACATAGTGCAAACAGATTTAATCACTTCAGATCATAAGTGTTTCAGAAAATTAATGAAACACATTGAAAGAGTAGCTCGAGCTGGAGTTCAAGGCTCTGGAACAGAATCAGCAGAACAAACATTACTAAACACAGATTTCATTGCTGCCCTAAAGACCAGTAAACGATCCACATGACTTTGAACTGAAACTCTGGAAGCTACCACATTAATGGTCACTGATAATCACTCCTAATTAATCAAGTGGATTCTTTGAGCAGTGCCTCCTTCAAAAGTAAAGATCATTAATAGTTAAGTATCTTTACCTCTAGTAATCGTTCCTCAGCTTTTACTCTGGCCTTCTGTTCTTCCTTTAGTTTTTCCATGCATTCTTCCAGCTCCAACTATCAAAACAGAGATAAACTATCATTAAATTTATCTCAAAATGTCCGACTCGCATGCAATAGAAAACCTCAACAACTTAACAACTAGCAAACAGCATTCCAAACATAGCTTCTTCAAAAATGGTCTACCGGTACCTAACTCTAGAATGCAAAACATTAAGAACAGAGAAGTAGAAATAAGTGTGATTTGTCCTACAGATTTGTAAGATTGCAACGGATCACATGAAATTATAGCCCAAGTCTCTCTGGCCTATGACATAACCATCAAAAACATATGTTCTTCTCTACCTCCCCTTCACTTTTTCAAGCATCATTTTTAACTAAATATATCTACATCTTCAAAAGCTCAGATTGGGCTCTAATAAGAAATCCTTAGTGGTCATATCTAGATTTTCCAACTACAATCTTTATCCAGGATTTTATCCCTTCTTAAAGCTGTAAGAATATGAAATTCTGAATAACTGTACTCGCAGTAGTAAGAATAAAAAGTTCTGAAATGTAACAACTGTACTCTTACTAATTGGTTTCACTTAGCTCTTCACAATTCCAAGTTTAGTGTTGAATTAACAAGAATAAAAACAAACCCAAAACACCTAATAAATGTATTCTAGTCTTATTCATGAGATGCCTAAACTTATATTTAAATTATTAATTCTCAGTAGTAAATCTTAGTTTCAGTAAGAGTAGTCAAGATTTGCAATACCACATTTTCTTGCATCCCAGCATAGCATTATCATCTTTAACTACAGCATCTGAACTGGAAAAACAAGCAAGCACTTTTGTTCTTCCACACCTTAAAAATCTTCTGGTTAAAAAGGTGAAAAAAGTGTTCAAATTATCAAGCTATTATATTTTTCAGAGGTTACACTATACAAATTAACAGTATGCAAAACTTCTCCCTTTCACTTTGTACACAGGCACATATATGTAAAAGGACACTGCTTTCTGTACACACCGTATCAACAAGTTCTAAAGAGAATCAAAGATTCAAATAGTTCTGAAATAGTTTGTTTCCTAGCAAAAGCTTATTCAAGTTACAGTTCAATCTCCATTTCTTTGTAATTCACAAAGTAGTGAGATGTAGAAAGAGTTGCCCTGTTAACTAGATTAAGGGTGAAGTTCACCATTTAAATCCCTAGTTAAAATTTAAAACTATGGGAGTTACCTCAATTACACATTCCACCAATACCAACTGTGACATTTGATTCCCTCTAGTGGAAGGAAAGAGTATTTATCAGTTCTTATTTTTCATTTAAGCAGAAATTAGGCTTTCACTAATCAAGGTTTTGTTGTTTTTTTTTTTTTTTTAATGAAAACACAAGTATTACTTGTTTCATTAANTTTTGACAAAGCAGTAGTTTAAAGAACTCCCACCACTTATTGTCTATTCCCACTCTGCATTCCCATCATTGTTCTAACACAACTGGTCGTCCCATTTATTTAAAGGCCTGCTACCACCAAATACACTGAACTACTTTTCAGTTGGATCAGTTCCTCAAAGCACCTCCCCTACCAAGCTGCTGTGCAGTAACATCTGATTAAAGAAAGCCTAATGATCAGACAAATATGAAAAAAGGCACAAGAGAAAAAGACTGAAGCAAAAAATGAAAAGGCACTAAGTGACAGAGGCTAAATAGACAATTTAGTGGTGCCAATTTGATAGTTTGATTCTGCCACAATGTGGAACACGTGCTTTGCGTCAAGGCAACAGAAACAATGGGTGAGGCATAGAATCAGATGCAGATTGCTTTAATGGTGCAAATCTGATAAGCAAACACAACCTAAAGAAGTATATTGATTTTCAGATTCGTAAGGTCAGGAAAACCTGGACTTTACAAGCACAGAAAAATCAAAATTTTGGGATAGGTTGCCAAAATTTGTGGGTTTCCCTCCAAGGAAGTACAAATTAATCACAAATTGTCTCTTCCTTATAGCTGCACTACACGCAGTACTACAGCTAACACTCACATAATAGGTCAGTATCACAACCTTTCCCTAAAGCACAACATACTGCCTGCCTCTGCTGTGTGTCCTGAATATAATATTCTTCCCTTTCCAAACACCAAGAATAAATACATCAAAAGCTTTCTACAAGCACAGTAGTTTCTACATAGAGGTTTTTGGAGCAATTTGCACAGGACATGGAGTTCTGTGATTTCAGACACAGTGCTCTTGGTAAGAGTGTTGAAGCCACCACACAGCACAATGTCAATACACTGCATTCTAACAGTAGAAGTTGCTGTAAAACTTTTAAGTTCCAACAACATATGAAATCTTCCTGAACAGAAGATCTAGAGAGAAAAAGGTCTAAAGAAAAAGTATACATCAGCTGAAAAGGCTGGTAGTTATTTATGCAGTATTTGTATAGTCCTTTTCCTTTCCACAGCTCTATCCCACCCTAAATATTCCCACTACTGCTAAACCTACAGCAAGTTAAAACTTAACTTCACTCCTCTTACACAAAGATAGGTATACAGTCCAATAGTTACACGTATGAACAGCATATTCAGTGTGGTGGTCTGACAACAACTAGCAAACCTAGACTGACTATAGATCTTATTTACAGAAGTAATCATTGGTTTCTCTGAACAGAATTCAAATCTTTATACTTCAGAAACAACTCAGTTATGCTGCCTGAGGGTGTTATTTTATAATAGTGCTAGATTACCCCAGCAGGCATTACTGAGCCACTGATACGCAACTTTATTCCACCCCTTTCTTTTATAAGAACATCCCCAGTCAAGACATTTGCAGAAATAGTCCCTTTCACTACTGCTAAGTATCAAAGAAGTAGAAGGAATAATAAAAAGCGAACAGAAAAAGTTTACTAGACTCAATTATAAAATGGAACTCAAATACACTTTCAGGTATTCTATTTTTTTTTTACACAACTGTTATTACTATGTTTTAGCTTTTAGAAATAACATTAAATTACTTTTATAAAGAAAATACATGAAAGTAAATACTACAGGCAGTAACACTGATCAAAAGATCTGTGCACTATGATTCAAGATTGGAACAGAGAAAATAATCATTACTGCAGTTGTATTAAGTTATTCTGAAATCCTGCTCCAAAACTGGCTATTTGTTTAACTACAATTTTCTGGAAAAAAACATGGTTTAACTGATGAAATTTGCCTTGACGGAGTCCAAGGCACTGAACATGCTTCTTACCTGTAACTGTTCATATTGTGCTGCATCAGTCTTAGCTAATGATTTTGCCAAATCAGGCTGCTGGATAACAACCTCTATATCTTCTCTATCTTCAGTTTCAGATGTAGAAGCACTTTCTAGTGTCACTTTCACAGGAACACCTGTCTAGTTACATCAGAAAAGAAAAACATGCTCACCCACAGCATTACAATGTGTAGCAAAAATCGAAGATTAAATCATATCAAAAGCTTAATTTAAATACAGTTGTTTCCCAGAGTCCCTTACGATGTTTACACATTGCCCAGCCATACAACTTTGAAGTAAAAAAAACATCCTATGTCTGCCTACGTTGAGTATTTGGGTTGAGGATTTAGCAGCAGAGTCAGCACCAGCAAGGCACAGCCAGGGCTCCCGCACGAAGGACACAGCCACTCCCAGCTGACCCATTACAGGGTGAAAAATGTCAGACAGGCACAAGAGGTGGGAACACAAAGAGTGAGAAAAAGCAGAGGGAACATCAGGCTGGAAGCAGGAAGAGGCATTTCATGCTGGAGCCAATACCCTCATTCCAGCCAAGGAAGACCAGTGTCAGAGCAGAGGGATGGGTCAAAGGAGCTGCTGCCTGCAGGCATCCTGTCCAGCCTGTGTTTTCCCAAAGGACTGAAGTCAATGGAAAGCCTACACCAGAGAAGAGGATAACTGGTGGCTAATGCAGCCATAAGATCCTTCTGTGATGGAAACGAGATGCAAAGGAGAAGGAAGAAAGACAGGGTTTTTTTCTCCTGGTAGGTTTACTAGAGCAGCTCACAGACAGGTGCAAAAACAAGTATATAATCCAAATCCAAGACAAGAAAGATGGTGCAGAAAGTCCTCAGAGAAAAATGCTGTTAGTTATTCTTCCTGCCTATGGAGGGATGGTGCCTATACTCCAACTCAGCTAGCCGTAAGACTAGGAAACCAAGAGATACAGAGATAGAAATGAAAGTAAACAAAGTATCAAAAAAGCAACCAAATGCTAATGTAAACTACTTTCTTTCACTTCGAGTGAGAATTTTTAAAAGTATGATCCAGTCTTAGCTTTCAGACAATGAGACTCTGTTGAGAACACTTTCCCCTTTTTTTAGGCATGTACCCACTAAAAATAAAACCACTCTGTGAGAGAAAAAGTACCTGAATCTTCAATGGCAATTCTCCAGCACAATCCACTGCCCCGCCTCTGAAGTTAGGAAAAAAAAAAAAAAACAAACAAAAAAACCCAAAAACATACTTTTGAGGAAAGTAAGATTTAATATTCAAAACACAAGATTCTAGGACAGATGAAGCAGTAAAAGTAAATGAACAGCGTCAGACGTTGCACTATATCCCTTTAAGCCTCATTACAGTCTCTCTTTGATTAGTACTCCCTACTTCATAATCATTTAGAGCAACAATACTGGATGCTAACACTAATATCTTCAATAGGCATCTCAGTTAATTATTTTGAACTAAAGTCAACAGGAGAATTTGGTGTTCAGCATTTTGAAAAACAAGTTTAAAAACCACAGTTGCAATAAAGCAATAAATATTTTTTGTTTAAATAGTTATATAATCTCTATTTTGAGAGGCCAAGATCTAGAGAATAGATTAAAAAAAGCCAAAACCATACAAAAACTGTTTCAAAAGTCAGCTTGCATGTGTAAGTTTTTTTCAGTTTTATTTTAATTTACAGGTCTTAGATGACCATAATAATTATGCTGGCATTGGGTGAGAAAAAGCAGAAAAAAGAGGCAGGAAAATACTTAAGCACCTCGAACTGGATCTCAAACCCTATACTACAAGTTTAGAACACTCACTTGCCTCTACAGCTATGATACAGTTGGTAAATCATAATTAACAAAAGAACAAACAGACAAGGTAGGTTTGGTTGTGGTGGGGATTTTTTCTGCATATGAAAATTCCTATGCATATCATGTATTTTAATGTATTTTAAACACTTACTAGAGAATAATTTACATAAAATCCTCAAAATTTATGTAAACAGAAGAAACTAAGATGACATTCTGTGTGTAACTTTCAAATAATATTTTAAAAAGCTAACATTGCTCTCTACTGTATTTATCACTCAGGTTTTACAGTTTAGTATTTTCCCTTTACTATGAAAACCCCACCTGCATCTCTTTGCGCGTTCTGCAGTCCGCCAAGGAAGGAAGCCTTTTGTGCCTGGTGGGAGTGGTTTTGGTGAGTAACTCTCTCTCACAGTGGAATTTTTTTTACCAGGGTTTACAGATTTTTTAGATGATAATCCTGGATTGAATAGCAAGATCAGAAGAAAAGAAAATTCATTATACCTTATTACTCACATACAAATTCACAGCTTACTGTTCATAAAATTTCCTATGTAACAATAAGGACTGTAGGAAATCTGCCATTCCATCTAATTTTGCTCAACTGTCAAAAAACCCATGATTATAAGCTGTTATATATAACTGCTGTTAGGTTGATGCAAGACAAGCTGGTTTTCAAAAAAGGAGGTAAACCTTTGTAACAGAAGGGGTTTATTCATATTACTAACTTCAGACACCTAATTCCATTGTCTGACATCAGAATTTAGACAGTCCGCATAGGCATCAATGTGCTTGAACCTGCCCTCTAGTGGCTCTGGAGTGAAGAACATTATTTTATTTAGAGGAAAAGTTAATTAAATAAAAAGCTGGTACTCGTGCAGATCGCTTGTACAAGACACTGGAAATCTCTTCACTTCAGAGGACTAATAATAAAAAGTAGGGTTCACTGGTCTGGTCTTTTGTTGTTGTTTAAATCATATAGCATCAAAGTAGACTCAGCAAAGAAAATGTGGATGATCATGCTACCTCATGCTCTACCTATGACAGGAACTTTTAAGTATAGAAACTAATCACCTAATATTTCCTACAATTAAACTAGTGAGAACTCAGGTTATTGTTTCTCTGAGATCAATAAAATAACTGATTTTTGTAATGGCATAGAAATGCATAACTTTATTAAGGGGATTCAAAATCTCAATTCATTCTGAATATAACAAACAGGATAGTTTTCACCTTGACACCCTCCTTCTCCTAAAAAAAACCCCAGAACACAAAAAACACACACACAACGAACAACCCCAAAATAGAAAGAAAGCCAAAAAAAACCCACACAACCCTCCACAACCACATCTTCCAGCGTTTTTTTTCCCCCACCACCAGTACCACCCTGATCACCACAGTTTATTTGTACAATAGCTTCTTTTGATGTATGCTTACCTCTCTGCTTCCAGATAACTAGAGCGAAGATGAGAGACAGTGAAATGTATTACAGAGAAATTTTTCATAGCTCACTGAAAAATGTTTAGTATCTCAGCTATCACTACTTAATTATAAATATTCAAGATACTGATGTTATTTTAAAAACATTATTTATAATAGATTTACACCAAGTTAAAAAAAAATCTTGGAACATTTTGTATCTCAGTTAAAAAATGCTCGTTTGTTTGTTCTGGCAGAGGACAGCCTGCTACAGAAAGGTTACAATAGCAGGAGAATTACACAACTTAGTACTGCCAGGCTTTGCAGAAGTGAAAGCTTGTAGAGACACAGAATAAATACATGCAATGCTTCCATACATTTAAAAGACAGCATATCCTACCATTTCTCCAGCCATATATCTAGCAGTACTAAAACCAAAAGCAGGTTTCCTACAGATACCAATGATGATGGAAGATGCATCATATAATTAAGAAGAAACTGATTTTTTTCTTTTTTGAGACAAACATTCTGTAAAATACTAACATTTAGACATATCATACATTTTTTAATTTAAGCTCTTAAGCATTGAAAAAAATTTTCTACTCAAAATTTACTATAGCCAGAAAAAACAAAGAATTACCAATACGAATAGTAGCTTTTCCTTTCCGACCACTTCCTAGGACAATAGTTCTTTTCTTTGGCTTAACTTTCAAAGCATCTTTGGAAGATGGAGACATCAGCCACTTAAACTGGAAATTGTTGGGTTTTTTTTTCAAAGAAAAATAAATCAGTTTAGTAACTGACAGTTGAAGAGGTGCTTCTTTAAAATTAAAGGTAGCACGTCAGATATAGAGAACACTGCTACTTACATAAAACTTTATAAGCTCTAAAATCAAGAGAAAACAGACGTCTCAAGAATTCAAACACAGATGATAATCTACACTACCAGAAAGTGTTCCCAAAACACCACCACAGTATCCCATCCAGTATTATCCTTTCTTCTGGGCAAAACAGTTTTCCTTCTAGAGCAAAAAAAACCCTAGCATCAACCCTATAAAGAGGCAACCTTGGCATCTGCACTTCATTCGCAGAAAACTGGCTTGAAAGGAATGACTGGCTCAGGCCAAAGCTCTCCAGAGTAATAAAAGCTTTCCTAATGTGATTACTGATGAAGTCAGCATTTAAAAAAATATTAAGTTTATTTTTACTGCCTACAATGCAAAGTTATCCTTACAAAGTAAAAGCCCCAAACTAAAATTAAAGAGATAGTGTTGATCAAAGGCCACAGCTGTACTTCAAACTTCATTTCTTTAAAGCAACAGTTCTATTCTTAAAGGCTCCTCTTGCCCAGACAAAAGTTTTAATTACTCCTGGTAGATATTCTAAAATTACCCTGCACTTACTTTTCAGTGGGCATCTCTAATACAGGGTCTAGTGCTGAAGCCGTCATTGAAGGAAATACAGATGACATTAACACAAAGCTTGTCTCACACAGCCCTAAATCCCACATCAGAGTACTAGGAACAGTATGCCAGAGCTATTCCCATCTAAAGCATCAGAATGATTAAAATGCCATTAACTATGCTCCAACTAACCAAGTTTAAGTCAAATTTATCATTGTCAAGAAAAACCTTTTCACTTTGGACTCAATTAATCCTTGTATAAATTTTGCTGTGTCTCCAGCTGAATCTACTCCCTGTGCAAATGAACTGATCACTTTAAACTAAAATACACTCAGAAAGAGTAAAATTAAATTGGAAGCTTCTAAGAGAAAAAGTAATTTCAATTTTGTTTTACTAAAAAGGTAGCTTTACTAGGTTAAACCTAAAGTTCATCTAGACCATAGCCTGTCTCATCTGCATGCCTACTGCTGTTGTTGTACAAGATCCAAGTATCTAAGTATAAAGACAACAAAATACAAAACCAGTGTTTTGAAAGCATACTGTTTTGTAGACACCAACAGATTTTCCCTTAAGCTATTCAGTCTCTCAGAAACTAACCAAACTTTCTCCATCAATTACACTTGGTCATATCTATGATTACAGTTCACTATACTGCTACATAGTGCTACTAAAATACATAGCTTGTGTTTTAGCAAAGGCATCAATTAGCACTAGACAATTCTTGCCAACCTAAAGACAGCCCAGAAGCGAATCAACTACATGCTACTGTAAAACGAACAACCACTTTTTACATAAAGCAGATGGAAGGAAAGACATACATGACTGGTGGAAGAAGCAAAGCTACCTAGCAAGCTGGTGGACAGTATTTCTTCATCCATGTTTATAATGGAGTACGAAGAATTACTAGCACTGACAATAAAACTTAAGATACCACACTAACTCATTGAATATAAAACTAATGTCTTCAGTCAAGTGATCTTCTAATACATGGGAGATTTCCCAGAGTTGCTTCTTTCCATGCTTTGACTTTCCAATTATCTTTAGCATTTCTGGGCAGATGTTATTTTCATGTAATCCCTGCCACATTGTGCAAGTTTTGATTGCATCTGCCAAACAGAAAGAGTACCTCTTCACAACTAACCTTAACTTCTCGAAAAAGGTCTTCTAGAGATTTAAGTGGGGAACTGTATTAATCCTCCAGAAATTCTACACACAAATTTTCAGTTTATTAGACAGTCCCTACACATCCACAGCCCTGTCTTTATTTAGTCTTTTCAAAAACCAAGAGCCATCCATTTCCATACAAGAACTGGGATTGCTGAGACTCCTTTGAGAACTGAAATATACAGATTCATGTATATTTCAACAGTATAGATAATCATACATGTTCTAGATATTCAGTTTATGCACCTTACTGTGAACTCTGTGTGGACTGTTAGACAAAGATGAAAGGTGCTACTGTACTTTAACTGAACTCCATTTTCATAGATGGTTTGCATTGCAAAGGACAGTCTTGACCAACTTAAAAAATTAGTCACAAGTCAAAGACAAGAAATAAGTTTTAAAATAAATTAAGTGCTAAATTTCAAATTGTGGTTTCCTTTACTTTTTAATTAGAAGTTATTATTACCATGTTGACATTGACATGAGTAGCAGAAAGCCCTCCAGCAGACCTGGAGCAATATTTAGTGAACACTCATACGGTGATGCCCACATACACACACATTTCCATTTTTCTTTGCAATAAATGTATATCCAGGTTTTATTACATGTGATAGCTTTAATTCCACAAGAAATCATACAGAAAGGACAATACAGCAACATGTTCATCACAGTCATTTTACATTTTCCACTAGATAGCGTTTTTTTTATTTGCACTGACTCAAACTTTTCTTTAGAACTAGAATAGTTGTTTTATATTCATTTTGAAAAAAGTTGCCCTCTAAAAAAAATAGATGCAATGGAAGGTACAAAGAAAACCCCTAACTCATTCCAGATGTGTAAAACATACCTCTGAATCAGCACTGTTTCCATTCTTAAGAACTCTTTCAATAATGTTTTTCATGAGAACATGACCTAGAATGAATTAAAACACTTCATTAAGAATTTTCTGTAAAAGACAACTCTTTATGTGAGCAAACAGATCATTGAATAATAAGTACACATTACCTATACTGCTTGTTTTCCCGTTTTAAAAACGTTTAGCAAACTACTGTGACATGCTCTTTTTTTCTTAAAAGCATTTCCCCATATAGTTACTGAAGAAGAAAAAAACAAATCCAGCAACCACACAAACAGGATAAATGCAGACACAGATACATACCAATTAATGGATTTTTTCTTATGTCAAGTACCACTAACGTTGTGTTAGTTTGAAGAGCATCTAATAATGACCTTGCTCCCTCATTGGATATTCCACACCGCTGCAAATCAAGCGCTAAAATGTTTAAGGAGGTAAAAAAAAAAAAAAAAAAAAAAAANNAAAAAAAAAAAAAAATCAGTGGAGGTAGTACTGCATTTAGTTAGTAATTTAACGTAATGGTTGATATCTAAAAAAATTAATCCTGCTGAAAACCTCCATTTCATAGAACACGAAGCATGAGAAATGAGGACATGACAACAGTAAAAACAGGAATATTACTTTCAAAGAAGAAAACTAGAACCTTTCAACACTAAGAAATAACTGTTAACATCTGCAGAGGAGGTAATATGAATCACTCTACAAAACTGTCGGCAACCTGTGCCAGTGTTCAGTCACCCTCACAGTAAGAGGGTTTCATTCATGCTAAGGAAAAACCCCCAGTGTTTTCATCTCTACCCACTCCCATCTTGTCTTGTCCCCAGACACCGCAGGAAAGAGTCTGTCTCCATCTCCTTTATATCCTCCCTTTTTACACCTTGATCGCACTCTGAGCCTTCTCTTCTCCAAGCCAAAGTGTCCCAACTTCCTCAGCCTTTTCTGAAATCAGAGCAGTCCCTTCATCTTAGCAGCACTTCACCGGCCTCTCTCTGGTAGATCTGGCTCTCTCCTGTACCACAGATTCCATGGCCTCACTTGTGCTGAGTAAATAGGAAGAATCACCTCCCTCAACCTGCTCACAAAGTCTCTGCCTAATGCACCCTGAACACCACTGGCCCTCTTTGCCACAAATACCCTTCGCTGTTTTGTGGACAGCTTGTCCACCAGGATCTGCAGCACCCTTTCTGCAAAGCTGCTTTCCATCCATACAGCCCCAGCATGCTCTAGTGCATGGGATTATTCCTGTCCAAGTGCAGGACTTTGCACTTCCTTTTCTTAAACTCCATCAAATTCCCATCAGCTCATTTCTCCAGCCTGCTGAGGTCTGGATGGCAGCACATCCTTGCCTTTCCATGGATCCAAGTAAGACTGATTAGCATGTAGTGTCCTGGGTCCTTCTTCCCTGACTTCTTGAAAATAGGCATGACATAAGCTATCCTGCTCCAGTCCTCATGCACCTCCTCCCAGCTACCAGGATGTTTCAATGACCGAGTATGGCCTCAAAATTGCATCAGCCAGCTCCCTCAGCACTTGTGAATGCATGCAATTAGGGCCTAAGGACCTCTGTTCATCCAGTTTAAGTATACACTAATCTGATCCTCTTCCATCAGTATGAATGTTATCTGTAGATCTGCCTCAAACTATTAAACCAAACTATAAAACAGGTATTTTATTCCACATACAGAATGCTATGATTTTACGATTTACATCAACACCATTAATAATTTCATATAATTACAAGATACAGTAATATATATACTGCAGAACAAATTAATTCTCAAAAATACTGAAGGATAATACTAGATAACACAAGAGAGTCATTCAGATACTTCAAAAGAGGAAGAGAGATTTCTTTGGAAAAAGGAGTACTCTTCCCAAGTTACACAGTGAGTTACTCCTCTGGCTGCAAACTGTTATAACTGACAATTTAAGTCTTCTGCCTGCCGCTACTATATTGAAAGAGATGCAGTAGTCAGACGTAGAGATAGCAGAAAAGATAGTAGTGGAGATACAGAAATATGGAGACCTTGCAGAAATCCTTACAGCAACTAGTAATAACCAGATATGAAGTACACAGAGAATTTGCTGGTGTGGGCAAAGTTCTATGTTACATGTAATATCTCAATATCTATACATCAATGTCTGTAGTTACTATATAAGGAAACTCCTGAGTTCATTAGTAAAAGACTTTGTAATACCTTTTAGCCAAAGGTCCTCTCCAAGACAGTCTGCAAAGGCACTTACTCCTCTATCTCCAACAAGCATGTTGCAGTTCAAAGTAATCCGCCTCAAACCTGTCATATATTCAAGGTCAGGTCTCCTGTAACGTAGGCTTTCAGCCCAAGCTTCACCATGTCTTTTTATTGCCTGGTGCTTTGCAAACAAAGAAGCTGTTACCAAATGCAATGGCAAAGCCAACTGATGACAAGATCACAAGTCACCTTTTTTTGTAAATGACATTCAGTGGTTTGAATGCTAGTATAAGAAATATATGCTGGTATAAGTACACCATTCCTGAGTTCAAGAAACATAATTTTTAAACCTTGTCAGTAACTCATATTTGTTGTGACTGCCCAGTTTGCAATGCAAATTATTAAACTTGGCCACAAAGTATTTTATCACCTTATTTTGAGAGACCCTTTCAAGGTACATTGAATAGGAAATACATTTACAAAATTTTATGCTTTCATGGAAATAATTTAACACTAATTAAAACATCATACTAGACATAAGCCTACTGATCAATTAATCAGCTTTTAAACCACAGACTTGATTATTCTTATCCAATGCTTAAGAATACTTGAGACATTTTCCAAAGTTACTGACAATGAAAGAAGCACCCCCAAAACAGGTGTCAGATGTTTACAGGCCTAGTCCTCATTTAAAGAAAATACTTCACTCTATCATTTATGTTTTTTTCCTAAAAAAGCAGCGAATTTAAATCCCACACCAGTAAACTAAGCTACTTTTGTTATACAAAGGCATAGCTTTCATAACAGTGCACACTTAATTTTGTTACACACAAGCTCCTCATGAAGTACTTTAATGGATATGGAGCTTAAAAGAAAAAGTTAAAAATTAATTTTTTTAAGTTTTTAAAAACACTCAATTCTAAGAAAGTTGATTAAATTACCTTCAATACATTTGCTATATGTTCTGCCCCTCGCCATGTGAGGCTACATGCCGTGAAGTTCACAAATCTGATAGTAGCTGTATTCTTTATACTCTGACAGATTGCTGAAGAAAAAAAAGCATGCATGTTCTCTATACATAGCATTTCCGTATTATCAGAACATATTTCGTTCAACGGCCTATTAAGAGAAGCTTTAACAGCAAAGCTTTGACAAAGAATTAGTGGTGAAATAGAATGTATTTTAAATACACTTAATGTCTTCTAAGTTTATACATTTCTAGTGCAAATGTTCAGCAAAGAATTTCTGAACAAACTAGAACATATTTGATTTCAGTTTACTTACAGAAACATAAACAAATCAGGAAAGAGTAAAGAAATATGAATGCTGTTTTAAATGAATGTATAACCATCACTATAAACTAGTATAATAAACTAATTATTTACTAGCCTGAGGTGAAGTTATGCAAAATAAAGTGAAGACTGCTCTTTTAATCTCCGTAATAAATTTTAAAAAGTATTGGAAATACTGAAAAATTTGCTTACCTACTTGGAAACTTAAAAAGAGAAAAGTATATTTACAGGTTTTGATTCTGAACTTACTTTCCAAGCCTGCATCTCCAATTGGACAGTGGGCTAAAGAGATACTCTCCAGAGATGTAGCTGAGGCCAAGCCCTTAAGAATAAAACAAACAATGTTATCTAGCTTGAAAAGCAAGAAAGAAAAAAGACAAGACCAAGTCACCCAAACTGCTCAAACTCTGGTCCTTACAAGAAACTCTAGGGGATTCAGACAAAGGTCAAAACAAGCAAACTTTCTAGCTCAGTTTAAGAGGGTTCATTTCTTTAGCACGGAGGAAGCTTGCCTGTGGGCAGTCAGCAAAAACCCCCTTTCCCAGAAGCCACTCACAAGCAAACTGTAGCTCTTCAATAACACATCTGAAGACCAGTTTTTATCTCCTTGGTGTCCCACAACTTCCCTTCTACCACAAACATGCACAGTGATTTCAGCCATGAGAGTATGTCTCACGCCTCAAACACATGGCAAAGAAGATGCTAAGATCTTTTCAGTAAGTCCTGTGATTCTGAGACATTCAGTTAAGACTAGGTTATACTAAATGTCTCCGCAGAATCATATCTATGTATCTATATATATAGGTATGTAAAGACTAACAAAGATAGCTTAAAAGAGAAATATCCTTGTCTGCAACAAATAGTTATAAATATTAGCTGCTACTATTTTTTGTTCTGAGCATACTTTCTATTTATCTGTACACTCTTATAGTCTCACCTTTGTTAAAAGTACCAGGTCTCTTTCCCTCAGAAGCAAACCCTGCAGTTCTAATTTTTTTAGTACATCTGATATACTGAGACAGCCTTTCACAGCTTTGCATAGCTGGCCAGTCAAGTCTTTTGACAGAGTTGCTGGAATTTTCCTTCTAAAGTAAGTTTTGTATCTTTCAACACCTAGTAAAAAAACAAAAACTACACATCAGTAAAATCCAGTTCCTACTGGCTTAAAAGATTGCTTTTATAATCATACCTTCCTTTTTTTGTGTACCTTCTTAAATTAAAA
This sequence comes from Bombycilla garrulus, assembly GCA_013400315.1. Taxonomy (NCBI): domain Eukaryota; kingdom Metazoa; phylum Chordata; class Aves; order Passeriformes; family Bombycillidae; genus Bombycilla; species Bombycilla garrulus. The sequence continues at coordinate 40,409 of VXBU01015050.1, read as the reverse complement.
TAATTCTTTAGGCATAACAATTCCTCCCTCCATGTATTCAATCACGCAGAAGTTTAGTGCAATGAATTCCTATATGCGTACACCAGCATACTTGTCTTTTACACAGACCTGATTCTTCAAGACCATGTTGATGTAAACTTCTTATTCCAATAGAAGTCAGAGTCTTATTATGCCTGAGAGCATTCAGAAGCGGTGCCCAGTCAGTAGCTTTGATGTGATCTACAGTTAGATCAACAGCATCACGAGTCACATTAGCCTTCACAGTTTTCAGTGGAAGAGAGCCTTGAAGTTCACAAAGATGTTCATAATGTGAGTAGAAATCCAGCATGCACCGTCGTCTTAATTTGACTGACTCAATCATTTCTTTTATGTGATAAATTTCTCACTAAAGTAAGGGGAAAAAAGATATAAACTTTTTTCAATACATAACCATCTTGCAACACAGTGTCAATTCACACGAATACCCAAAACATGGAAATGTTCCTCAATATTGTATAGCATTTATGCATCCTTAATGTGTAGCTAAAAACCTTATGTTTTATGATGCTCACTACCTGTGCAAGTAAAGTTGAATGAGTAAAAGGATGCAGAAATGAAACCCAAACACCAAAAAACAACTAATCTGCATTTTTATTGTCCCCCACACTAACAGGTACATAAAGAACACAAAAGTCTTGATCTTTAAGCACTGACAGTAGCAGAGTTCTTGTTTAAATCTTAAGATATAACTTTGCAGGATCAAAGTCTGCCCAAAAGCCTTGGACACTCCCTGACCCACCATCAAGAGAAACATAGAGAACTAGTTGTGAGCTTCTCTGCTACTTCAGTTAAAAGCCTAGATTCTCATTATACTTAATAAAATTTTATTCCTTAAATATTTTTGCTATTGCGTACCGGATACATATATCCTAGTAAGATTGAGTGAGCACTTTTCAGGCATAAGGTTTTGTTATACTTTACTAGCCACATATAAAACCACTGTTAACCTCCAAGCAAAATCTCTAAATACTGCTATGACATTGCTATTAAGGGTTAAGTAATTCTACTGTCTAAACAGGGACATCTGTCAGTATATTTAGAAGATAAATTTCTTTATTCATTTATACTCAAGATGGCATTAAGCATTCCACACAGAATATCAAATATTGCTCACATTGCAAACTTTTTATTTGTCACAGACTAGAAAGCTTTTACCAATCTTCTCAAATATTCTGTATGTCAAATTAAAAAAGTTATTGAATAGATAAAAGCATGTGAGGACAGCCATTTGTATAAGCATAATTTAGAAAAAAAAAAAATTGATAGCATCCAAATTACAGGAAATATAATAATAATATATAAACTCTAATAATACAGTTCTTCTACACCCTTTTATTTTTTTTTTTACCTCTGATTTACAAGCATTTAATGACCACACTATGACGACAGGAGCAGAAATGACTGAATTATAATCCAACACTTTGGGTTCAGAAAATGACCGTCAGTTTTAAGGCACCAATGG
>VXBU01015050.1:11318-28394 GCA_013400315.1 Bombycilla garrulus | reverse complement strand
AAGGGTAATTCATTTATCATTTTAGACTTCTGGATACAACTTCCTTTCAAAAAGAGAAAACTAAAAGATCAATAAATTGAGCTGGTCCTTCTGATTTTTTTCGTGCAAAGCAGGTGCTCCACCACATGACTGTTTCAGTCACCCAGTCTCTGAGTTCGCCCTAACTCCACGACATACTTCTTGCAATGGAGAAAACTGCAATGAAAATTGTACCTACACCCCACAGACTCATTTAGATTTAGAACCCAACCAGATGTGTCTGACCTGTTTTCAGTACCCTTATGGTGATTGTCAACATCTGATTGTATTTTCAGCTGCTAAAGCACAGTTTGCTGATAGAGATGTCAGTGACCACTCCTAGAACTCTTGAGCTCTACGTTTGAGTCAAGCATAATAAAAGCATCTAATTGTGTCTCAGTGTACTTTGCATTCTGAGTAGCATCCTTTTTTAGGTGCCAAACTTTCCTTTGCTTCCTCAGTCAAAAATCATAAACACTCATGAAAACCTCTTAAACTGAAAGAAATACATTCTCTGTCATAGCCTTCATCTCTGGCCTACATTTCATGAAAAGCCATTTGTTTGAGTTCAGTGGTAGTGGTTTTCCAGAAAGAAAAAAAAAAGAGAAAATGGTAACAAAACCACTTCTTAATATGGAATCAATTTTCTTCATATATTACATATAATAACATGTTTTCTGGTTATTAGCTCTCTTCCAGGGAAGATTTACTTTCTTTTTATTTATAGAAGATTATAATACTGTGTTGGATGCTTTTCTAGAGGTTATACAGCATTTAGCTAATATGTGTTAACTATTAAAAAGAGCCTGAAATAACACTGTTTTGGATTCACTTGGCAAGATAAGGCAGCTGGGATGAAGTAAAAAAACTATATCAAAACTTTAATATTATTGTTTAAAAGCCTTGGAGGAGTGAAGTTTTTCAGAAGCGAGAGCTGGCATTATTCTATAAAATCCAAACTAAAAACTGAACTAAACTAAGTGAACTGAACAAAAAACTAGATAAGGAGACTTCATCTATCACAGTAAAAACTCACAGAAAACTCACTTGACTCACTAAAGATTCTGCAATACCACTTGAACTTTCTCAAGGTGTTAATCATATAGAAAATTGGAAGACTGGGAATTTAGCAATTAACTGAAATATATATATGGTTTCTCATTTAGAAAACACCAAGAAAAACATCCTATTATCCCAAAAAAGTCCTATTTTTCAGAATTGCAGGCAAGGACACACCCATTTACACAGCAATGACAGATTACCAAAACATTTGCCCAACTCATTTGCACTCTGGCACCCAACCAATCTTAGGCTCATTGCTTGAAAAATGTTAAAGAACAAAATCCAGCATCACATTCAGGGCATGTGGAGGTAGGAGGGGACATGGAATGAAGGAATGGGAGTACAGAAATATAAGGTTAGAATTTTAGAAATACAGGAGCAGGAGTAAAAAGAATAAAGTGTCCTTCTAAGCTGATATTTATTTTATGGTACCTAAGATTTGCCTAAACAGATTTTTTTTAATCAACAAGTAAGGTTTTTTTTTCCCCCTGGATTTCACTGCTAATAATGTCAAAGACTGGTAGTAGATTGTTCTTTTCTCATTTTTCCACTGTTCTGCTCAACAGCATTTCATGGCCTTTTCCCCCTGCTTTCACCTTAATCACCTAGTTTTAGTTTTGTCTACAGAAGTCATTAATAAATCTTTGTACTGGCTGAGAAAAATATCAAAGAGGAATCCAATCCAGTGCAATCCCTAATATAAATACAGGCTAGGCATAGAATGGATCAAGAGTAGAATGGATCATGACTTGGGGGTGCTGGTGAATAAAGGAGCTGGATATGACCAGCAATGTGCACTTGCAGCCAGAGCAAGCAACTGTGTCCATCCTTTCCAATCCAAACTATTCTATGATTCTGTAACTCTAGGAATGGTATTTCTGTGTGTTTTTCAACATGTGTTAACTGCTGAATATAAATTCACTGTATGAAAAAACTTTTGGTGTATTTTATGTAACCTTATTAATAGATCTGTTTCTTTACATTATTGAGCACTGATAGCCTACAAATTCAGATCTCCAACTTGCGAAGGACACTATAGATACAAACCATACTGACATTGTTTCTGATGCAGTTTAAAGGTATGACATGGCGACACTGGAATTTTTAGCCATTATTTAAATTATTTAGTTGTCGGATATAGTGCCTGCTTCTTTTACACTACCACATTAAAAGTCTAACAAAGGCTCAAGTTTTACTGAACTACATGGACTAATGCCCCCATGTTGTATGGGGTATGTTGACCTTGGCTGGCTGCTGGACACTTAGCCCCCCAGGTGCTCTTTCACTACTCTTCCACACTTTAAAGGAAAATAAAGAGCTGTTATGACACAAATCCCAGATTGGAGTGATCTGAATGTACTGCTAGACACATTACTAGATGAAACAGAAAAAGAGATGATTAATAGGTTTGCTATATCTGCTAAAGAGACTCTAATTACAGCTGGAAATCTTCAAGGGCCAGTTAATGATATTTTTCCCTTTAAGCGACCCAGGGTGGGACTCCTAATGTGTCAGAACATATGGCAAAGTTAAAACATTATCAGAATTGGATAGTATTTGACCTAAATCATGCCATGCCTAAAGCAGTGGATTTGTCCAAATTATATGAAGGCACAAAAGACCAGAAATGAAACCCCCACAGACTTCTTGAATAGGCTTAAAGAGGCTGCATGAAAATACACAAATCTGGACCTCAAGCCACCTGCAGAGCAGACCCATCTAGCTTATTTGTTTATAGGCCAATCTGCAGATGACATAAAGAAAAAGGTACCAAAGATGCATGAGACGCATGACATAGGTAAATTTTTTAATACCGCCTGGAAGGTATATCAAAATAGAGACTCAACAGACAAGGGTAGAAGCCAGCAGAATAAAAGGGGTGATTAGGGAAAGTCATCTAATGTGTTGAAAAGGAGTACTCCTCCTCTAGTCAAAGATGAATGTGCCATTTGCAAGAAAAAGGGAGAATGGAAGAACAAATGTCCGCTATGTGGGTGAAAAGGAAACCCCCAGTACCTGAATTAGCTGTGAATGGGAACTGACAGGGGCAGAAGGGACTATCCCGCCCCCCCAGAACCTTCTGTTGTAGCTAAGCTGGGGAAAGATGATGTTGAATTTCTGGTAGATATGGAGGAACATATTCTGAATTAAATATTTTAAAAGGGAAATTGAGTCAAGATACTGCAAATGTGATCGGTGCCACAGGGCCTTCACAGGGTCGGTGAAACAAAGTGTCTCTTCCAACCTTTAAAATTTAAGTTAGGAATAACACTGGGTGACTCACCAATTCCCTTATATGCCATTATTAGGTAGGGATTTATTGGAGAAATTAGAAGCAGAAATCACATTTTCCAAAGAAGGTGGGAGTGAAAGTTATAATTCCTGAAACTGAATTTCTCAAAGCAGCTGCTGTTTTCATACAGGAAAATTATGGCAAAATTCCCAAAAAAGTTGAAGAAGTTGACATTCCAGTAGTGTGGCTAATGATTTTCCTGGGAGATACAAAAGAGCTGAGTCTGTGAGTATTATGCTCAAATTAGGGTCTACACTGGTAAGGCAGAAAAAATACCCTTTGAAGTTAGGAGGCCATAGGAAATTGGCATCTATAACTGAGAAGTTCCTTAAATTGGGGTTATGAGTGGAATATGAATCTAGATACAACACACCCATCCTTCCAGTAAAGAAGGTTGACAGTAAGAGTTACCAATTAGTGCAGGATTTAAGAGAAATTAACAAAATAACAGAAGATATATACCCAGTTATAGGAAACCCCTATATTCTTTTGACCGTGTTGACAGATGAATTAGGGTGGTCCACTGCTTTAGATCTCAAGGATGCATTTTTCTGTATTCCTGTGTATAAGAATAGCCAAGAACTCTTGGCTTTTGAGTGACATAATCCTGAATCAGGGAGGAAAACCCAGCTCACCCGGATGGTTCTATCCCAGGGATTCCAAACCCATTCAATAATATTCAGAAACCAGCTGGCAAAGGAACTGGAGGAGTGGAGAAGACAGGAACCAGGAGGGGTTATTCTTCAATATGTTGATGATATCTGAATTGCAGTTAGAACATGAGGTTACTGCATCCAACTCACTGCATGCCTGTTGAACATTTTGGGACTAAATGGGTACAGAGTCTCCAAAGAGAAGGCATAAGTTGCCAGGGAAATAGTACTTGGGGCTAGAAATCTTCTGTGGACATAGACAACTCAGCAGAGAAAAGAAAGAACCATCTGCCATCTTCCAGAGCCCTACACTGAGAGAGATGCAAGCCTTCCTGGGAATGGTAGGTTGGTGCTGCTTATGTATACCAAATTATGGACTACTGGTAAAAACCTCTGTATAGAGCCCTTAAGTCAGCCGAGAAGGGAACCATCATGTGGACAGAGAACACAAGGGCTGCATTTAAACAGCTGAAACATTCCTTGATGTCAGCCCCAGCTCTGGGGCTGCCAGAATTAACTAAGCCTTTTGAACTCTTTACATATGAGCAACTGAATGTTGCTCTGGGGGTACTGGTGCAGCACCTTGGAGATCAACAAGAGGCTGTGGCCTACTTTTCCAAACACCTAGATAAACACGTAGTCAAAGGTGGCCTGGGTGTTTGAAAGCTGTGGTGGATACTGTAATCCTAATACAAGAGGCCTGTAAATTCACCCATGGGCAGCACAAATTGAAGTATGTGTCCCATGCAGTGAAAACTGTACTAGAACAAATGGAACACTGGCTATCTCCTAGCAGAACGCTTAAGTATCACTCTGTGTTGCTGGAATGGGATGACGTTACCCTAAAAACTACATCTGTTGTAAATCCTGCAATGTTTTTGTCATCTACATTAATTTACAACATGCCTGAGCATGACTGTTTACTGACAATAGAAGAGGCCTATTCCAGCAGACCAGACCTGAAGGACATGCCTCTGGAGAATCCAGACTGGGAACTGTATACAGATGGAAGTAGCTTCATGAGAAATGGTAAGCAAATGACTGGTTACGCAGCGACAACCATGGATAAGGTGACTGAGGCAAAGGCCTTTCCATCAGATGTATCATCACAGAAGGCTGAACACATTGCACTGACAAGAGCTCCAGAACTGAGTGAGGGAAAGAGGCTGAATATATGGACTGATTCCAAGCATGCCTTTAGTGTTGTCTATGCCCATGGAGCAATTTGGAAGGAGAGAGAGCTACTAACTGCTCAAGGTAATGAAATTAAGTGCGCTGAACAGATCCTTACACTCCTGAAGAGTTTTTGGAAGACTTCAGAGGTAGCTATTATGCATTGCAGAGCTCATCAATAAAAGGGAAAACAAGTCCCTAACTAGGAAATTGCTTTGCTGATCAAACCATGACTCAGGGTTGGGCCCACAATTTGCATGGGACTTTAGTCCAAAATGTATCCAAAGCTCTTAATAAGAACAATTACTGGATTTGTATTCAATTGCCATCTTTAGATGGGAGCAGTAACTGGCCACTGATTGGTGTTTTAATGGAAGTAAACCATACCAAAAGGTGGGAGCAAGTCAGTAATACTCTTCTGCCTCCTATACCCCTGAGAGGCCTAATAAATCATGGGAATTACACAGTTCCCTGTGCAGTTATAAATGCCACAGAAGAGGCCTTCACACTTTATACTGCAGTAAGACCAGATTCATAGAAAGAATAAGCCCAAGAACTGTGAGGAAAAATTGAATTGACATCATGCAGACTAGTTCAAGCACTCGGGACAGAGTGGTACTGCATATGTGACGATAAGGCCTGGAAAATCCTGCCCATAGATAAAGCTCTGGTTTGTGCCCTTGGGGTTGTAATTCCAAATATAACAATATTTGATCATATTGAAAATCCACATGGGAGGAGGAAAAGATCTATTCCCTCACTAAATGATTAATCGTTAAAACATTAATCCCCTCATTGAATGTTTCCACAGTATAATCAGAACTTTCACTCCCACTTTCAGAATAGTCTAGCTGGAGAGGGCAGTTATAAACATCTCAGCCATTATCAAACATATTGAACAGCAGACTGTAAAAGCAATTTCGCCCTTAGAGGAAGAAGTCCACGGTCTGTCTTATGCTTATGCAGAACAGAACAGCTTTCAATTTTATACTGGCTGCACAAGGAGGTGTATGTACTATTATTAACCTTAAGGCATCAATACTACTTGTTCTTATGTGGACCAGAGTGAAAGAATTAAGGATTTGGCTGAAATTTGGAAGCAGACTCAAATTTTACATAAAGTAGCTTTCAGAAATAATACCTTAAACTTGACTATATCTTCAACACCTTCACCTCATGGTTACCAAACTGGGCCTGGGTAAAAGAAGTGTTCATAGTAACTGTAGTTATATCTGTATAATAACCAGTGATATAGCCATATGTGTAAACTGGTGTTGTGGTTAAATAGAGACTAGACAAGGTAGAGTCTTGTTAGTCTCTTAAAAAGGGGGGAAATGATTCCATCTTGATTTTTGCAATATTTTATTTTATATATTCTCTCTATTCTTTACACAAATATTTGTAGCTCTATAGTCAATTATCGTAACTTAACTTCAGTATTCTCCTTGGCAAAAGAACAAAACACATTCCAAGACCCCTATGCGATCTTGCCTCTCCTTAGAAACCAAGACTGAGACCGGCTTCTCAAGACATATTTTTTATAAACAGAGTTTAGGCCTCATCTGAGGGGAGAGGATTTAGAAGGTACTAGATCTGGGGGGCATGACATTACCAGTTGTGTCTCTAATTGGGGATTCTTGCCAGACACGCTAATCTGCAAAATTTATAAAAATTGTTACATGCGTTATGCAGGCTATGCATCTTCAGTGTTTTCCAGCTGGTGAATTGTGTACCTAAGGATCCTTATACAAACGTAACCTCTTTATATAACCCTGTGGCTGGCTTATATTTCTAGGACCAGAGAAAAAGGCATCAGTTGGTGCTAAAAGGATACAAAAAATGGATAACCAGAAGCAAAATACATTCCAAATACTCACTGAGGAAACAATGTCCTGAATCAAACAAGTCATATTTGCTTAGTAACAAGGGAACTGATGGTGACCTTTTACTAACAGTAATAGTGATGCATGTAAATGTGAAATGAGGTACTCTCCTATGGGACTTGTGGCTGATGTTTTCTCCAAAATGAGTTCTATTCCTTTCTAGGTGGTCTACATGAATAGAGGGAAGGATTTCATATGGCAGAGTGAAGGAAACATCCTTGTAGAGAGAATTTCTGTGGTTGAAATACCTGTATTAGCACACAGAGTTCTGCTTATGAATTTCTTTTACAACTACTGTCCATCAGGACTGGAATCTCAACAGTCTGGACACTAAATAGAATTACAGAGAAGAAGTTTATGCTTGTGGTCTATTCATATGCATGACAAAGCAGATCTGGTACTAAAGCATAAAAATATGCAACATGAACAACGCAGTCAAATAGGACAATGGAGACAAATTGGGAATATAACAGATTAAACAAACAGTAGGATCTACATTTTATAACATGGAATCCTAGCAAAAAACAATACTCTCAGCTCATTGCTAGAACTGCAGGCTTTTCTCTGCATAGTCAGCTGTTTGAAGTATTATATCCAAGCTAAGCCTCCATGTAGGACTTATAAATCTTTTGTGAAGACCATGGAGCTGATTTTTTTCAATTCATAAAAGAAAAGACAGAGCAATAGTAATCATTAAGGTAAAAGAAAACTAACTGAGCACATAAACAGCAGGAAAATAGAATTAAAATGGCAGTTAAATTGACCTTCATTGATCACAGAATCAATCAGATTAATCAATCATCTAAGATTATCAAATCCAACCTTTGACCAGACACGACCCTGACAAGTAGATCATGGCTCAAAGTGCCACATCCAGACTTCTCTTAAACTCCACAGCCTCTGTAGGCAGCCTGTTCCAGTGTTTAACAACTCTCTCTGTGAAGAAATTCTTCCTAACGTCCAGCCTGAAACCTCCCCTGGTGCATACTTCAGATTGGCCTCTCATACTAGTTGCCTGCGAGAAGAGGTCAACCTCACTTGGCTACAGCCTCCTTTCAGGTAGTTTCAGGAAGTGACAAGGTCACCCCTGACTCTTCTCCAGGCGAAGCAACCCCAGATCCTTCAGCTTATCCTAAAATGACTTACCTCTAGACTCTTGAGCAGGTTAATTGCCCTCCTCTAGACAGTGTAGGAAACAGAAAAATTATGAATGATCTGAGGGTAAAAACAAATGTCTTCATGAATCCTCGACTGCTGTATCTCTAGTAAGACCACAATGTGGCATCAAAAATCAGTCACTTTGGTTTACTGCTTTATTTTCTCATGAACTATCACAAAGGAGCAATGTGATCCTTGAAGAAGATCCTTGGGAAGACATTAAACCTGAGGAGCTGGTGATCTTGAAAAGGACATGTTTCTCTTATTGGAATTTGCACTTGAGAATACCATATGTTATTAGTATGGTTTAAAAATTACAACATATATTTGGAAAGATAAACTGTATAGGGATCAAGGGACAGAACATATTGATCCTGACTGGGAGACCACTGTACACTGCAACTAACACGGGATGGTGCAGGCAGCTGCCTACAGGCAGCTCCCATTCAGCACTGCCATGATACCTCCTGCTGGGACTTGTCCTAAACAGACTTGTTTTCCTGTAAGGAAGTTAAAGATGACCTCAAATGACTGAAAGAGTGCGTTTCTTCCCCCAGTCAGAATCTGCTCTGTGCAGTGTGCCATGGATAAATCCATTGGGGCACGGTTCAATGCTGCATGGAGTGTGCAGGAGATATAAGATGTTACTATCTATACCCCCTTCTTGGCCTGTATTTTGAAGTAACCATATTAAGCCACTTGTTGTTGGGTCTTTCTCATTGAAATCTAGAAAGACCCTGCACCAGATCACTATCACTTCACTCCACATCCCTGTGAAGAGCAGATGGTATTTGGTGTTATCAGGCCAAAGAAACAGAGGTTCACTTAACTACTTTTTGGAAATCAGAATGGTAAAAAAGAATTATTTCATTAGAAGAATTTTGAACTCTGTAGGTGTTGGAACCCAGAGGGTTCCTGTGGCATGTCAGAATGATCCAAACCCTGTTCAGGAGGCTTTTCAGCCTTGCCAGAGGTGTCAGAGACACTGGATTGATACTGAGAATGCCTGTGGCTTTGATTTTAATCCATGAGACAAATTACTAATTTATAAGAAGAATTGCAAGTCACCAGAGTTTAAAGAGTAGAATAGTAGTAATTATAAATGAAAAGGGAAAGGTTTGGAGCCATGTGCAGGGGAGTTTGAGATTCTGGACAGGGGGGGTCTGGGAGTCAAGATGGAGAATTCTTACACGTGGCATGTTATCTCTTCTTCTTCTTCCCAACCTCCATCTTCTTGGTGATGTTGGCACTTTTGGATTGGTTTGCCAGAGAGCTGGACAATGTAATGTAAGGGTCATGGATTGGAAATTAATGGTAAACATTGGATACGTAGTTGATAGTATAAAAGAATAGAGCTGACCCGGGGTGGGCACAGTGTGCCTCGATCTCCCCTGCAGGGCACAGTGTGTCTCTGGAAGTTTTGCTGTGTTGACCTCGGCAGGGCAGAGAAATCTACTTTTGATAAGGAACTAATAAACTGCCTTGAGAACACGAACTAACAACTCCAGAGTGCTTCTCCGGCTCAGGCAGAAGGGAGAAAAGGACTTTTTGTACACACTGCAGGGGTCACCCGGGACAGGGAAGACTCCCACATGCAGGGAAACTTAAGGAGACGTACCAATACATATATGATACACTAGAGAAATGTCGACTTTTTTTTTTTTTGTTACAATACTACCACCTTAAGGTCATCTGTAAAGAGACTGGCAGAGACTCTTTATGAGAATGAGTATAACAACACTTGAAATAATCAACACATTAATATTTATCAGCTGTTAAAATAATGAAAGCACAGAACTCTAAATAAAGCTCAGCCTATGTGCAAAGACAGGCGCTTTTTTTTTGGAAAAAATTAAGTCTTACTTGACAAAAAAATACTAATAAACAGATAAAAGTGCTTTGATCATGACCACTGATGATGATCTTGAACTCAGGAACTATATATGTTAGACAAATCTGGCCATTATGAGATTAAACACTTCCAGTGAAAAGGATTTGTAATGTCAATCCGAATATTGTTCAGAATTCTAATTCTTGAAGTATACTTTGTAACTTGCAATGGTAATAATGTAAAGGAACTCAAAAAGTAGATTTACAAGTAGTAATTTATTATAAATTGCAGTGAGAGTTCCCAAATCACTTACCTGAATAAATATTAGCTTTTTTAAAGCTACCTGGAAAAGTAAATTAAATTACTCACTTGAATGAATGTGCCAATATTTCATAAGTTCTATGATCCACCGTTTTCATGTAAAGGGAACAAGATTAGGTGTATGCACACACAAACAATAAATCATATCTTTGCACAGAAAACTTGTAAAACTATTGTATATGAAGGTATACTTTCTCAAGCACACTATGCTATGAATGCCAAAAATCTTGAGAGTACTAACAACTTGGAAAACAACTTAAACACTCTGGTTCTCTCCACTGTTAATAGCACATTTCCAGAAACTTAAAATGGTACTTCTGTATTGTTAAACTTCTATCTGACTGATATTTTACTCATCAAAACAAAATTCAGGTTTTCCATCTTTTTTGGACGGAAAGAACAGCAGAGGGAGCCCAAAGCTTTTTTCTCTTCTTGTACATCTCAGACTTATGACTAGTTTCTTAGCAGAAGCAGGTATTAATGACAAAAGTTTTCCCTCATAAATATAAGAGGTTTGAATATCCTATATAATTCAAAATACAGCTACAATTACTCTCAGTATCCAAACTAAAATCTAACCACTGATTCTTCTGAAAATTTCCTAGTCTCCTCAAAGTTTTAGTTCTGTTAAACACTCTTTATTTCAGAGTAAAATAATTATGTTCTTTCAGTCTCCTCAAATATATAACCATCAAAACAAAACTGAAATTTCAAAGGATTTTTATTTAGATTCTATTTAAGGCAATGCAAACCCACAATTTAAAATGCAACCAGATTAGGAAGCAGTCCCATAGAAATACGGTACGCTGACAGCCTGCTTCACAATTACATCCATACCAGGGTAATACATGGGCTTTATCCAAACTGGTATTTAAACAATCCTAGCACTCTATCTAATTCTCTATATATCTCCAAAGTAGCATTTTCTAAGTGTTGTAAAGTCTCTTTTCTCTGTCTCTTAGGACAAATGAAACAAATATTATCCTTTTCCCTACTAATGACTCTCGTAATTCCTTGAAATATTATTACAGATTCACCAATCTTCCTTAAGAGTATAGAGCACTATCTAAATTCCATGTTAACTGGAGGGGAATTTGACTAATAACAGCAATCACTGCACTTCTGTTAGCCATGCATCTCAGGTATGAGAATTTTTTCTATTTCTGCCCAAATTCAAGTTCACAAGTTGTCCCATAGTGGTTCAGGAAATATACTGGCTATCTGAGGTTATAGTTATATAAACTGAGGTTATTAGGTATAACTAAAATTATGTAACTGTAACTATAGTTATAAAATGAGGCTTACAATTCAACCCACATTTTTACTCTAGTATGTAACTGAGTGCCTTGATTCCTGCTCAATACTTCCTAAAGTATCAAATTGAAGCCAATTATTCTGCCCTCTTCTAACTCAGTTTTTTCCATTACTTTAAATGCTTCCATGAAAATACTACATTTGTCAAGTATTTTGATGGCTTTACATAAGACTTAATGAGGTCCATTTTTGATAAGTATCACCAGCTTTTCTAATAGATTTTCATATAGAGAAAGAAAGATACCTCCCCTGTATTACTGTATTACTGTATTACTCCTCCTCTTCCACTTAGAAGAAAACACTGCTCCCCTGTTGTCTTCAGATCCTTCTCTGCATTCACTTTAAAACCATAAACACTTGAAACAGCCTCCTGATAGACTTCTGTTACGATGTTTTAAAATTATATATATCAATAAAAATAATTTAATTGCTCATCTGAAAATGCAATTGATTAGGTCATAACTTTTATCCTTATGTCAATATCCCTCACACATTTCCTTATGATTTTCATTAGGAGATTTAGTAGTAATGTGCAAAATACATTGATGCTCCTATTAATACAAGACATGAAGCATACAGAAAATACAGAATTCTCTCCTATAGCTTCTAAATTCTTGCATTTAATTTATTATAAATGTACAAATTGCTATTGAAACGATAATTTTATGAAGTGCTATTACATGCAAGTGGGTATTTATTTTCTGTTCACCTTCACCAGAAAAATAATTTTTTCAGTTTCTGTACTAAACTTTGGTGCAAGATTGTGAAAAGTATTGAAGAATACTTTGATTTTGGATTAGTGTTCCATTATAAAATTATGGGTAATGGGATAGTTATCCATGGTCCTTCTAGTGACGTACTTTGGATTGCAAGAAAATAACCTCAGCTGACGCACTCTTTGGATGATGGAAAGATTTATAAATAATACTTTTCCATTAAATACCAAAAGAACTACCTCTGTCTGGGTGATGTGTAACTCTTGCCTCCCTGTCCTGTGAAACAGTAAGAACTAAGATGGGAATGAGGGCCTATCAGTTTATGCTTTCTAATGGTGAGACTATTTCTGAAGCAGTCACTGAACAAACTAGAGGAGTCACACAATTACAATGTGTATGTTAAATATCTTGAAGGGAGCTCAGGGTCTGACACTGCTGCATATGATAAATAAAAACAGTGCAATTCCACTGAAAATGGTGGAGTTAGTATGCTCTGAAACTTAAATGAAATTGGAATAAGGAAGCATATATCCAAGAGTAGACTATAGGGGAAGAGTAAATGCTAGAATAGAATGTTTGAGTTCTTAGACAAATAATTGAAACATACAATGCCATTAGCCCAGCAGAGCATGAGAAGTCCTACTGATGGCAAATGACCTAGACATTATACAAAGTCTCTCTAGGTTAATAAATATGTGTGGTTATATATATGAGTAACTTGCTTTGGACTTGCACAAAAATAAGAAACCCATAAAGTATAAAAGCCACCTTATAAAAAATTCAAGAAGCTGAAAGAAAAATGTGCTTGAATATGGTGAACATAATAAATGCACATAAAAGGTATTTTGACAGAAACAACAGTAGTTCTATGTCACAGAGGTGGAAGACTAGGATCCCCTATACTACGTCCTGGGCTGAACACTTAATCACAGGCCTTGCTGAAACTTTTATGAGGAGATTTTAAGCTATGTAACTGTCAAATAATAAAAATACAAATAAGCCTGGATCCATAAATGGCATCCACTTCACGCTAAAAGCAATACAATAGGACAAATGTAATCAGAGAAGCACCAGGTGCCAATACCGAAGACTTAAGTATTCCTTTTCAGGGAGTGGCCATATTACTGTAGTATCAGCTCATACTCTACCAATTTATTAATGTAATTTGTGTCATGTGGCTATGTCAAGCATGGTGAGATTTTTTTGCTTTGTTTTGGGTTTTTGATTTTTTCAAGGGTTGAAATTTATGATCCTGTTCCACCAGACTTGTGTAGAACAATACAGGAACTAGCTCATGCAGGTGACCCAACAACTTATTCCCACATAAGTGGTGGTCTGGATCACACTGTGCCTACCAGAGGTTTTCCATGAGAAGGACTGAAGGGTCAACCGAAACTTCGTGAAAGACAATGCAAATCCTTAAACTAACAGCAAACTCTGGGAAAATACCCAGCCGAGCAAGCAAGCAAGCAATAAGNGCGTCGGAAGAACAAAAGCGTTTCGAGAAATATTTGAGCTTTTTCAGAGACAGGTCATCCATGAGAACCTCGACATGCAAACAGGTAGAAGGAAAGAAGTTTCTAAAATTTCACATAAATCAGGTGAAAAAACAGAGGGGTTTATTCTTCCCTAGTCGTTAGCCTGGACCTTAGCACCTTGGTGGGCACGTTTTGCTTTGAAATAAGCAACACTGATAAAGAGTCGGAAGGTAATTTGTCAAAACTACACACATTGGAACAAATGGATATCAGCTGAAGGAAATTGCAAATGTTAGATGTTATTCATTTAACAGCAGAGGAACAGCAGACACATTTTATTTGGGTTTTTATTCCCTTAGAAAAACAAACAAACAAAAACCCAAAAACCAAACAACACCACCACCAAAAAAAAAACCCCACCGAACCCAAACAAAACCAGTAAACAAAAACCTGATTAGGAGGGCATACCGGAAGGATAATTTGCTCAACTCAGACATACTGGCAGCCCTAAATTTACTGGAAGCATTCACAAACAAGACTGGAATGCACTTGTGTGTTGCACTGTGCAAATATCTCCTTAATGCACAATGTCAACCAAAAAGCACTCACAAAATATCCCATTGCTTAAGACGGGAGGCTTACTAATTATGAAAATCCTATGATAATGCTATACTTAATCTCCTGTTTCACTGTCATGTGAGTACCAAGTTCAGATACCATTTGGAACCTGTCAAAACATCACAGAAAACCTGTTTTAGGCAGAAGAGACAGAGGAGAGTGACAACAAATAGCTTCAGGCATATGGAAGGAAGAAATTTAAAACTGGAATAGATTAGTGCAAAGAATGTTATGGACATGATAAAACATAGTGGTAGTTTCCAAATCTTTACTATCTTATGAGTAAGAATACCAAAGATGCAAGGTGTTTATACCATCTTTTCTCCCTCTGTCAGTCTCACTTTTAATTTCCCATGTCAGTAAGCAACATTAAAACATCTCACAGGCAATGGGTTGCTATGAGCCATGCACTGGAGTCTACTTGGATAGAGGAATATGAAAATAGTGCTGTAGGAAGGCCTATCAGCAAGTATCTGTCCAGGATTAGGTAACAGTATGGACAGTATCTATGGATAATTACCTGTATGGGCAATAAAAATTTCTGTCATATACTGATAGTTATTAGAATAAAATATTTATAAGGGATGTTTCACATTTCAAAACAAAAGCCAACCATTATGAAATTGAGGTCTGGAAAGAAATTTCCTCATAGGTTTATTATCATGTAATTATCCATAATGGGGTTCTTCTGACTTCCACTAAGTCATGAAGCAAATGAGTGTATAATGGATATCTCCATATTCAGGACTAGATGGCTCATCCATTAAAAATCTGAAGCAATTTATTCTGTAAAGATTTCTAATCCAGTTATATCAATAGAAGTGGTACATATAGATTACAGTTATGGTCCGTGGAGTGTATTTTCTCATCAAAAATGCAAAATTAAATGACAGTTCTGCATTTGAGGCTGTGTTCATGCCTTCTATACTGAGCATATAAAACAGTTAAGAAAGTTTAGTCCAGCTTCTTCTACTGCAGACTATTACAGGTTTTATTGGAACAGCATGCCCTCAGTTTTGGAGAGGATATTGGTTCAGTTTACCTTAAGGTTGGAAACTCATTGAACTGTTCCTAATCTTTTTTTCAAGACATGAATCCTGGAGATGATTGCTGTAGATTTGGGCATGATGTACAAAACACTCAGCAAGTATTTCTTGTGAGCTGTACCTTACACTTACCTTCACTCTTTTGACTCTGGCATTAAGAAGAAATCTCTAGTATTTATCTCAAAAACCCTGATAATTATTTTCTTGAAGTAATCTCTCCCTCTTTTTTTTTTTTTGTTACTTGTTGTCTCTGTAATTCAGTGTTGGCACTTTAGAAATCTTAATTGCATGTAGTATTAATTCATCCGGGACTAGAACGCAATAGAGGTGAATACATAGATACACTGTATAAAGGTCTTAGAAGAGAGAATATGTCTTGAATGAAATAGAATCTATTCTGAATAGCTGAAACTAGCCAGTTGTATCAACCATTTTTATACACTATATATAGTAGTACAATATAGATCTATGTGGAATTTTTTTTAAATAATAATTATTTCCATGCTCTAAAAATTGATTGAATGTATTATTTTCCTGATTGTTTTATTCTCTTTTTTGTTTATTTTTAATTCTTTCATTGTCTTACTCTTACGGCAGACCTTACTTCAATAATTTTGCCAGTACATATGGAAGTTTTTAGGAAAGAGCATATGAGTTTCAAAAGAGATGTCAGCAGGTGCTGGTATCAGACATGAAGCTATAATATGGAGAGTGATGTGCCTTTCTACCCCCACCTAGGCTAGTACCAGATTCACAGCCGATTTGGCAACGTTCCTAGATACAAGCAGCTTAAAATGGAGGTGGCCAAAGGAAACGCAGGTGTGGGAATTCTGTGAGGAGTTTATGAATTCGCAAAAACTAGAAGACGCATCAGTGCATTCTCCTCGATTGTATGCAATCGCCCTGGGGGCTACTGAAAGCTACGTGGGGACAGCTTTCCAGGGATTGTGCCTGCGGCAGGGTCTGGGGAGAGGGACGAATAAGAACTCACCGCAGCCGAGTATCGGCCACGCCGGTGGCGTTCCGTGGGGTGTCCCAGGGCGTTCGTGCCGAACGCACGGCTTTGCCTTCCCAGCAGGGAGTCAGGGCGCTAAATCTTCCGGGTGCCTGATGGGGTGCGTGTGTCCCGCTCTGCCTTCCCATTCCGGCCAAAGGTGGAAAAGGCATTTTCCTCTCCTTATTCCTTCCTTCCGTTTGGCCGGCCACATTTTCCGCCAGTCCCTACCAACCAAACTCATCTCTCTTGGAATGGGAACCGAATAAAAATGTGTGCCCATGACTAAAAATAAAGGAAGCGAAAGTAAACACGGCTTTAGGGAAGGCGCTGCCCGGCAGGACAAACCGGAGCAGGCACAGCTCTTAGCAGCCATTTGGCGTGAGAATCCGTTCAGTCTCTCCCCGCACCTCCTCCTCTGCCCTGTTCGGCTGCCCGGCCGCTCGCCCCCACCGCGCAGCGGGGCGGAGAGAGATGGAGAGCAGCGGCGAGAGACGGGCCGCCATATTTCTGCCGCA
>VXBU01015045.1:867617-1054680 GCA_013400315.1 Bombycilla garrulus | reverse complement strand
CTCCACACCGGGGAGGGGGTGGAATTCTTCTCTGCCAGGCTGGGGCCAGCCTGTCCCTCCATTCCCCCCCCGCTCTCTGCTGGGACAATTCCCTCCGAAGAGCTCTCCCAGTCCAGCCTGGCCCAGCCCAGCCCGACCCAACTTCCCCCACAGGACACTGGGGGGAAACTGGGCTGGGGCATAGCTCTTCTTTTCCATCCTCCCCACTCCCTGCCAGGACAGCTCCCTCAGAAGGGGCTCCTGGCACGGCCCGGCCCAGCCTTTCCCTCCCGTAGGCCTCTGTGGCCATGAGGGGGGAAGCTGGGCCAAGGGCACAGCCCACGTCTGTACCTCTTCAAGGCCGGAAGCAAAAGAGAGCGATTCCCGGGCAGTCCTGTGCCAAATGTATATCCTACTGAGACGCATTTCACTTTTGATTGGCTCATTTCCCTGTCTGTCTTTAAATCTGGCCCACAATTGGTGTTGCACTGGGCTCATGGGAAATCCACAGGCACACCTCACTTCCAGGAGTGGCTATTTCCTGCCCAACAAAATGTCAATCAATCTCAAACCAGCACATCTATATATTTTAAAATTAACACATTTTTGTAATTATTGTAGTGATTATTCATGGACTGAAAGGAATGTTTCCCTGAAGCAAATTCTGCAACATATTGAAGCAACTCCCAATGTCACTCATTATGCCCTAATTGGGATGAGGAAATGGTCCAGTAAAACAACCAGTGCTGAGATTAAGGAATCATTCTCCTGCTGCCACCTGCATGACTTCATTATGCTGAATGTGGATCTGACACAGAATGTACAGTACAATCAGAACAGGTAAGTGAATCAGTAGCACTTTCAGCAGAGGAAATGAACCAAATAAAGGAAGTTTTACAAAAGCTCCTGTTTTTTTAGGGAGGTTGTAAATGCAGACCTGTGTCTGCACGTTGGTCATGCAGACAGATTTTGTTTTCTTAATAGTAATTCAGATCTTTCCCTAGCTCCTAGAATTTGGAAAAAGACATTAATTTCTACAGTTCCAAATAAAACAGTGATAACTGAGTGACAGGGTACACAATCAGCAGTGCGCTCTGCAGTACTGGTCTGCTCCAGGTGGCCTTTGGTAAATACTCTACTTCCCTTCTTGTCTGCCTAACTGCTCTCCCATCCAAAATAAATAGGGAAATAGGGATATATAGAGGAATGGTGCATAGCCAAATCTCATTCAGATATATATCTCTGGGCTTTTTACCCTGAGTAGCACAACACTGCAGCATACCACATGTGCTCATCAGGACAATCAGAAGAAAAGAATAAATAAGTCTTGTTCACATTGGTGGTTGTTTCTCACATTCAGCTGTCTCAGAAATCCCCCTTTTTCATTTACTGTGCCTCTTAGGATATATCAGATTATAATTTTGTCATACACAGCATTACCACAGTTAACAGAACTGTATTCACTAGGTTCCTAGTCTCATATAATTTCACTGATCTGCGTGAAATAAACTGTGGGTTTCCCCCATTTCTGAGGGACGTGCATTTATTCCAACAGAATGAAGTGTATATATATCACTAGAGGTGGGATTCACTTTTCTAAAACTGGTCTTTCAGTGCCTTAGAATATGGAAGACATCCATATGGGACTGGCAGGTATGATACGAAATGTGTGGTTTTCTGTAAAGTGGGTGGGATAGCCCAGGTAATTAAAATGGCTCAACACAGCTACACTTAGGTAACTGAATGTAAGTCACTGTGCTTTTCAGAAGAGGTGACTCAGAAAGATGTCTTTTGAAATCCAAGCTCATTTATAATGGCCGGGAAGCATTCTGCTTTCTTTATTCTCTGAATAAATGGATGGTCTTATATTTCCATTGTCACCAGCCTGACATCTGAGAAGACCAAATTTGCCCCTGTGCATCTCCTAGTAGAGAACTGTGCTCCCAGGCTGGCTAAGTGTGTTACCTTATGGAGCATAACATATGAAGGGCAAATGGAAACAATGACAATAAAGCAAAATTATATGAGTACAAGCAACAATGTTAAAATGTCAGGAATGCCACATCACACCACCCATTTCCTGCCTCTGCTTTTGAACCACACCAGGCTCATGGTAATCCCTTGTGGGTACTGCTGAGTGTGAAGTATTGTATGGTGCTCCAAGCCAGGGCAAGGAAAAAGACTCATTTTAAAACACAGAGACAGTGACAGGGATAACAAATAACTATGTAGATCTTGCTAAGATCAAAGACAAAACTTTTAAAATCTGTAATTGAATGCCATGTTTCTAACTGATGTTGACTCTTGTACTGATTGTTCAGTTTGCTTAAATTCAAGCCCTGAATGTCAATCCAGTGGTTCTACACATCATCCTGTTTCCTTTGTAATAAGTATATTCAAAATGGAGAACTGAGTTTGAATTTTCCAGAGATCAGAGTATTTGAATTTAGTCAGCTTTAGGAGTTTGCCTTTTATTCTGTTCCATCATATTTTTAAATGGGTCAAAATTAGCTCAGGGATGTTTGTCCTCATTCTGCTTAATCTTTTCCTATGTCTCAGCAGTTCTCTTGTATAAAGACTCCCTGCCTTCAAATAGTTTTCATTTCTAAAATAAAATTACATTAGTTCCATAGAGGAACATTGAAAAAAATTGCTAGATACTTATATTCTGAGGGAAAAATGAGTAGTCAGATACTTCTGTGCATTTGATAAATCAAATGTAGAGCCTCATCCATTTCCTTGGAAATCAAAGGAATTAATTTCCTTGACCACATTTGGGGTAGTAATGTATGTAGCAATTTCTTATGACTCCATTATTGTAGTGAAAGGCAAAGAAAATGTTTTAACTCCTGGGTATTTTCCTTAGCAATTTACTACCTTTTCCCTTGATGCTTTTGATCCTTTTCCTCCCCAAGTGCTTTCTCACCTCATTCTGGTCTTCTCAAATTGATTCTAGCCTAGTTTATTACTAGAAAGCTTGTGCCCCTTTCCCTGACTGATAGGCCTGGTGAAGGGTCAATATGTTTGATACCTGTCCTTTCTATGGTGCTGATCAAAGGCTCTGAGTGCTTGTATTTGTCAGTGTGTGATGAGAAACATTCCTCTGACCTCCTATGATTTTTTTATTTCCAGATTTACATGTGATGACGTTGACTTCAACTTGCGTGTCCACAGTGCTGGCCTTCTTATCTGCCGGTTCAACCACTTCAATGTCATGAAAAAGCAAATTGCAGTAGGAGGACAACGATCCTTCCACATAAAGTCTAAGGTGGGAACTGAGACGTCTGTTGCACTGTTGTTAAAATTCTGTTCCCCTTTTTTGTATTTTTTAACCAGGAGAACCGAGGCATGTCTGCCATGTCGGGCTTTTTTTAGTTATTTATTTCTGAAATCCACAATATTCTTGTCGTAAATACAACTTTCCTTAATAGTTTTCCTATAAAACTTCGAAAAACACATTAAGTGTGTTTTTTGCAGTCCAAGTAACCATTCAAAATTCCAGTAACCATTCACACATTCATTTTGTGGATTTTATCTACAGCTATAGAATTGCTCATCCTCATGTGACTTCATAGATAGCAGTACTTTGAGTTCAAAGATACCTCAAAGACTATAAGCACAAATATAATTTTATGAAACTGAAACTGTTTTGGTAGCAGATATTTTTGGCTGAATAACTTCTCTTATGTAAAACTGAGGTTTGTAGGGTTGATATTTATTTTGTATGAACCAGATTTCACATAAGTTTTTGACTAAGATTGATCTGTATGAGAAATATTTTTTCCTCACAGGTATCTGACACTCCAGTTTCAATCTCCCCTGCTCAGTATATTTGTGCTCCTGACAGCAAGCACACCTTCCTGGCAGCACCTGCTCAGTTGCTCCTTGAAAAGTATCTCCAGTATCACAGCCATCGCTTCTTCCCTCTCTCACTGAAGAATTATAGCCATCCAGTGCTATCTGTGGACTGTTACCTTAACTTAGGACCACAGGTACTGAACAAAGCAATCTCCAAGTAGCACTAGAAATGTGTAGGCTCTGTTTTGGATTGGTTAGTTGATGTATTCCTTAAAATTTGTTACACAGCCTTTGAGGAATGAGGTATATCCCTATAATGTAAAAATTAAATACTTAGTCCCATAGAGATATTGCCAGAGGCTTCAACTAAAGTACATGGAGAGAAATCCCAGAATTATCCTAAATACTAATATAGTCTGTGAAGTGTTTTATCAATCTACTATAATTTGGCTCTTCCTACAGAAAATTTCTTCCGCAAGAAGGTTTTACAAATACTCGATAACCCTTAGAAAGCACTTCAAATATTCTGATGTTTTAGTTCACTTCAGACTGATAATCTGAGGCAGAGAATCAAATACTAGACAACCAGCTGGAATGGCAGAAGCTGACATTAGGTCTCAGGAGCTGTTGGTTCTCTATGATGAGTTTGGATCTAAAGCCAAGGTCATACTTCAACTCAAATATATGGATAGAAATTTGGTACTATGGTGGTATGGTTCAGGAGAGAGGGACTGTTTTTATCTCTTCACTGAATACTAAATGAAATCCAGTCTTGCTGGATTTCAGTTCTTACTGAACTTCTCTTCCAAAGAGCTGTGTAATAACCTGCCCATGTATGCTGCTCCCAGAACATTTTGAGTTCTTAGGCTTTTGTTTCCACCTTGTTTGGAAAAACAAGCTTTGTGGGAGGGCATTGTACTGTCTTCATCCATTGCATCCTTTCAACTCTAACCCATTCAGCACATGAAATTATTTCAATTTCATTCTGGAATAGCTGCCTGAGCTGGAATATGATACAATAGGATTGAAGAAATATGGAATAGGCATACTGGTACAGAGTCTTAGTTGCTGTGGTGCAGCCTTCCTCCACTCAATCATGCTGATCCATGCCAGATGAGTATGTATTGCAGCTAAGTAGTACTTACTAAATATGTGGCACTTTTGAAACAAAATCTTATGTGTAAGATTCCCTTAATCTGAATTTATAAATCCTGAAAGAGTGATGTAAATATTCCTGTTCCTAGTGTATTTCAGGAGTAGCCATAAAAACAATCTAGGCAAGAGGAAACCTCATGAATTCATGTATATGTACAACTCCACTGACTTGAGTGTCCTATCATAATGTAAATGAAATATGGAATTTTTAAGGGTTCTTTGAATGTCCGACTGTACAGTTATTGTATTTACTCACATATAAATAAAATGTGCTGAGCAGGTCACAGCATTATGGTTGTGAGGAGCTATTGTTACTGCAGCTTTCAAACCCTCTCACAGCTAAGCCTCAGTATTATAATAATAATAATAATAATAATAATAATAATAATAATAATAATAATAATAATAATAATAATATGAAGAAGAAGAAGTAGTAGTAGTAGTAGTAGTAGTAGTAGTAGTAGTAACAGTACATAGTTATGAATTGTGCTTTATGTATGTTGTAATAAGTAGTGCAATGCTTTGGAAGGAACTATAAAGCTCACAGTATTTGGAGTTGGAAAACAAGTCTGAATTTGAATCAGGTGCAAATACTGGAAGCCTCATATGGAAGTTCAAAAGATATTAATTTTTTTCACCCTCTCCCAATCAGATTGCAGTTTGCTACGTGAGTTCTCGGCCTCACTCTCTGAATATCAGTTCCTCTGGTTTGACCTTCAGTGGTCTCCTGCTGTACCTCTGTGACTCCTTTGTTGTAGCTAGCTTTTTGAAGAAGTTTCATTTTCTTAAAGGTGAGATGCAATAATTTTATTACAAAGAATTAGGTGACATGGTCTCTGAAAATGTGGGGAAAATCTATTTTATCTGTGTTTTAAATGGATTATATTTATTATATATATATGTGCATATGCATGTATTCATGTTTGTCTTATATGTCCCACCCAACTTTGATGCTTGATCATGCTGGCTCTGCACTGTAGTAAACTGGTATATAGCAGTTAGATTTCAAAGTGGGAAGGAATGTTGGATCCATATCATCATGCCTAGAGTATGTGTACAACTCCTTAGTCTGTTTGAAAACTGAGTATTGAGGATTTATGCATGAAGCATTTACCTACTGTGTTCTTGGAGCTTTTCTAAATTTTCATAGAAAATGGGTGATTGAAAAGCCTCTATCAAAATGTATTTTCTATTTTAGAAATAGAAACTGGCTCATTTAAAATTTATTCCCAATACCCAGTTTCTCCATGTAAACTTTATGATAGTGTGTAGCAGTGGAGACACCTAACTTCCACTTGTGTTGCAGACACTCACATTGCAAACCTCTTTTGGATCCCTCTGCTGCTATCTTAGGCATTTGGTGCTCTGGGGATTTGCTTCACCTAAAACTGTCACGGGGAGAAGAGCACTGTGGTTAGTGCCTCTTGAAACTGGTGTTTTTGTTATAAATTGTGTTAAATTGTGTTCTTTGTTGCAGCTGAAACAGAGTCTACCATTCAGTCTCGTTTTGCATAAACCAGTAAATTTTTTTATCATGTAGCACAAAGTGTGTTTGCTTTGGGAATTCTTCATCTCCCCTGGCAGTCTACTTGATTTTCTAACTGGTCACATGAGAATTAAACACCATGTGACTGTCTGTCTTGTTTCTTTTTATTATATTCACAGAATTCTTTTGTCTTGGGCATTACCACTTACCTCACCATCTCTCATTTAGATTACTGAATGCTGGTGAGGTAATTATTTTCTCTTAAAGGAGGACTTTTCTCAGAAGCCAGGAAGCCATGCATGCAAGTTAAAGTGGTCATCAACATGCCAGACAGGACAGTTGGCATTAGTTACTGAAGTGTGATTTTTTTTTTACTTTGGCATTCTGGGTTTGCTTGTGTCTGTAGCCACATAGACCAGATATTTTCTTGCCAGCACATGAGTTTACCAATCCAAAAACCACTAAATTTGGTGATTAGTTTTAAAGACATGTTTAGACCATTTCTGGGCAGCAAAGCACAAAGAGCTTAGTCAGCCATCACAGTGATTGCCTTGTGGGTTTTGCTGAGTGAGGGCTTCATGCAACAAAGGTAGTGATCAGAAGGGCTACAACAAGAATGAATGTAGGGCTTTATCTGCTTTGCTCTCAGGACCCATCATGACCTCCTTAGACCTGCCAGTTTTACCTTTCCTACCTTAAGGATCATGGAAAGTGCTGCTAGTCCTGTTTACTTACGATTATGAGGTTCCTCAAATTACACGAGAAGATCCTGGTAGCTGAACATAGCTCTCCTCGAGTCCTACCTGAGTGGCTTAATTTTCTCCCAGCCAACCTCCTCATGTGCAAGGAGTGGAGCTCATGCCAATGGGTGGTGGGAGGTGGGTGATCTGAGAACAAAGGGGATACTCACAAGAGTTTCTTTTGAACTGTTTGCTTAGGTGCCACGCTGTGTGTGATTTGCCAGGACCGCAATTCTCTCCGCCAGACCGTTGTCCGGTTGGAGCTGGAAGACGAATGGCAGTTCCGTCTGAGGGACGAGTTCCAGACTGCCAATGCCAAGGAGGACAGACCACTTTTCTTCCTGACTGGACGACATATTTAATTGAAAAGAGACACATTTCCTGAATGACACAAGACACTAATTGTCACGATCTCATGAAATTACTTTTGAGACTCTCTGCTTTCTGAACAGAAACAGGACTGTTTTCTGTTGTTTATTAGAATGATATCTAATCAGACAGTTTAAGATCGTATTTACAAACATTGAAGCGACTTTTTTAATTTAATGTTCTGATGGAAGTCATCCCTGATTCCTGATACAGACACAGAAACTTACATGATGGAAAGCATTTCATATCAGAAAAGAGGTCAACGAGTGCACTTCTTCTGTGACAAAGAAGATCACATTCAAGTTCATAAAGAAAAGGGTTAGGAAACTTTTTGCACATTCCAGAAATAGGAAATGTAAATTTAGAAGCAGGTCCTGGTTTACAAGTTTTATTTTTCAAACAGTTGGCATAGGGCAACAGGTACAGTTCTGTAGTACACTGCTTCTGATTGATCCAGGTAGGCTTTTTATATGAAAATTTGTAAAATATATTTCTTTAATAGTAGGAACTCAGTTGAAGCTTTAATTTTTTGGAATAAGTGCCACACTGGATAGTTTTACCATGCAGGACTGTTGGAGTAGATGGCTAATTATATGTCTGGTTTTATTAGCATACGGAAGAGAGTTAACAAGGTAGATGGTAAAATCTGAACATTTAAACCTGAAACTGATATTAACTTGAATAACTGAAGAGATCAAATGCTGGGACTGACCCACAAGTGTTTTATTTCTAGAACAGTGATGTTTTGTGACTAAATTGTAGACTGGCTGTAGACTTCAAGCTGAGGCAAGTGCACTCAGGAAGGCAGATGAGAGGGTTCTAAAAAACTCCCAATACATTTTCTGGGGATATTTTCTTGCCAAGGTGCTTTAAAGGAGTGAGAAAATGGAGATTCCATTGCTGAAAAATTCAGGTGAAAATCTAAATGCACCAGGCATTGTGATATTTCATGCGCTCTAAATGTTAAATCAGTGGCCAGTGTCTTTGTTTCGGTGTTTGGAAATGCTGTCTAAGTTGCAAGCTTCCTGTTTGTCTTTATAGGATCAGTGTTAATGTCACTCAGTCGAGGTGTAGGAAGGATGAGCATAGACATTGTCAGAGGATATCTGATATTTGGGTAGGTCTTTCTTGCTGGATACACCAATGGGGGGATCATTGACTTTACACAGATGAAATGCCATTGGGTGGCTGAGTCTGCTACAGTACTGGCCTTGAAATGCAGGCATTGGTGTGACTATGCCAAAGAGCTAATTTAGGGAAATTTACAGAGAAAATGTAATTTCTGTAAGTTGTGAATTCTGTAAGAGATGTGGATTGCTATCTACAAGGAAACTGCTACCAATCAGTGTGCTTCTATATTTCACTGTCACTTCAGAGTGAGAATTCACTTTTAAGTTTTGTGAAGGAAGATGAGCATTGTCATATGTAAATAGTATTACAGTTCGGTTTTCACCAGTTGATTAGTTAATTTAAACTTTTTTTAAGGAAGTGTGACATTTATGTCTAATCCATCCTTTATAAATAAAGTTCATGCTGCATGGCCATCTGTCTTGGAGATATACTGGACCACTGAGTACACACACTTTTGTAGTGGAAAGAAGCAAGGGAAAAGCACTGGCTGAAAGGAGTTAAAATAATTAAGGAATGACCTGAACTGATCAAGAGAAAATACAGTGCTGCTTAATGGCCTACAACATAACACAGCCTCAAAGATATAAGAGTTTTTGCAAGAACTAAGTTGGAAAGACAGTGAGCTGTAATTTCCTTTCCTGTAACCAAATATTTAAACAATTTATACCAAGTGTCCACTAACTTTTTTCTGTGTGGGGTCTGAAATTTGCTCTGTCAGTCTTTAGACCTCCATCATCTCCAAGAAACTAAAAACTACCAAAAGTACAAAACAATAAAAATTAAATAAAAATAAATCACATCCTTTTTTTAACATTCTCTTTTGCTGCAAAGAGTTTCCAAAACTTTGACAAAATACTGATAGTCACCTGAAGCCATCATACTCCTGATTGTTGTTTCATGTTAACCTTTTTCTCCATGAGTTACCTACACACTGTATTCTGTATACAGGATAGGAGTCTCAGGGCCTGGCCTCAGCAGACCTGTCTATTGTGTGACCAAGTGCAATCATTCTCCATCATGGACTATATTTATGAGCAATTGTATCTGATGAAAATTGCACTCACAGCCCATTGTCTTGGAGAGCACATCCTGTAATAGGACCAGATATGCCCTTACTCTGACCAAAATGCAAGTACTTCCTTTCATGCTGTGGGAACATCTATGCACCCACATGGTAGGAAAACATGGCATTTTGCTCACAGTAGGCCAAAAAATGATGGTGGATGACTCCAGGAGAGACAGCCTCCAGAGGTCCATCCAAAAGTTTCTTCATCCCTGATCTAGTTTACAAGCTAAGCCCCCCCAAAGTGTAAGCTTTCATGGCCAGAGCAATGCGAATTTTGTGTCCAACTGGGACTCTGAGATGATAAAGTAATACAGATAAATAATAATGATAAATTAAAGCAAATCTGTTTGGGCGGGACTGGCATCCTGTGCTGCAACCCTTGGTGTTAGAGTTCTGTACCATATGTGCATGTGTAGGGCTGGGAACCCAGGTCCCAGCTCCACACCTCTCTTGTCTTTCTTTTGTGAGAAAGAATCACTGGCTTTCAGTAACTGTGACCTTTGTGGGAAGACTTGGCCCATGCCCATTATGTGCACAAATCTTTTAAGTATTTCCTTTCTGGTTTTGGATGTGGCAAAAAAGCAGAACGCTGCATCTCACTGATTCACTTGATAATGTGATAGCAAACAAACTTTTTATAGCCTCTGCCTTCTTCTCTAGCATCTTCCATGCTTTTTGATTTGGTCATCCACTATTATCACCTGCAGATAGTATTATTAGCATGTTCTGAATTGTCTGTCAGAGAGGGAAGTAGTTTATGATTCAGCTTCTGCAAAAGACATAGTCCAAAAATAGAGAAGGTTATTGGAAAGGTGACATTATTTTCCTTTTTACCATCCTCTCTTCTCCGTTAAAGACCTTTTCACAAGCACTTAAGCACTAATGTCTGGTATCTAATTACTAGAGGATGTAAGGGATTTCATCCTTCCCTAGCAAGTGCCTCCTGTTATGGTGATAGGGAATGTACAGCTCTCAGCTCCCACTCTGCATCTAAAAGCAGTTGCTAAATATTGCTTTTGAGTGGGTTGCTTTTCAAAGGCTGTATCTGTGACACTCTGTGGTGAAAGGTGTCACTCGCACAAAAAGGAAGAGGTACAACAAACCCAAAGGATGGGTCAAGGGACAGCTCTACAGGATAGAAATTGAAGAGCAAGTGAAATGGGGGTATGAATGGATTCAGCAGCATGGAAGAAGTTGAGGGGCAAGTAGAGCTCCTGGCTGCAGTAGGAAGTGTTTGTAGGGGCACAAGGATCCTGGGCAGGGACTGTGTGCAGTGAAGGAATCTGGATTTCCATGGAAGTTGGAATTCATGTGGGCGTCATGAGCACCCAGCTCAAACGGAGCCAGCCATCTGCCATGGGCTGCTGGTCTGGTCTGGCTGTGACGGTGGGTGAGGACTACCAGACATCCCTCCTTCCTGGGGTCCATCCCCCAGCCACAGCCACAGTGCCTGTGCCAGAAATGACAGTGCCAGAGCTGTTTCTCCACCCAATTCTACCTCTGTCCAACCTCTGCTTGCATCCCTCTGCCATGTGTGGCTTGCCCAGAGAGCACATCCCTGCACACTGCTCACGCCCACAGCCCCATGGCACAGCCTCTCACCACACCACACACACCACACCCAGCTCCCATGCTGCCTTTCCACACTCTTGTCAGTCCTCCTCTCCCACATCATCCCCTCAGCAACCAGTCTTAATAATTCAACAGCAGCCACTGAAATATTGTGGATGTACTGGTGTGAAAAAAAAATTCATATTCTTCCCTTTTTCCTCCTTACTTAAGGGTACAGCTCTTCAGTGAAAAGTAAAACTAGTCCCATACATCCTCTGCCTGCTGACTCTCTTCTGTCCCTTATCCTTGCTCCAGTCTACACCTGAATAAATACTCAGTGGTTCTGGTAGTTTGCAAATGCTTTTATAACATTTCCAGTCCTGTTTTGACAGATCCCAAAATAACCATTGATGATAGTGGAGGACACAACTCTGGCAGTTTTGAGGCAATAGTCCAAATGCTGATATTGTCCATGCTGACATATTATTTGGCTAGGAAGTGATGGGGTGTGAGATGTAGAAGTGAGATAGCAATGAGAAAACAGTGAGACTCCTGTGCTGTGAGAAAAAGGCATTGGGAATCAACTACCATAATTTTAAGAAAGGCCTCATAAAGCAGCTTCATACATAAATGTGGTTTTAATTAAAATCCTCATGGAAACTGAAATTTCTGATTTAGATTTACATAAGAATATAAACAGAAGGAAATTTCTCCACACTTGTTACATGACCAATGTGTTGATTATGCACTTAAATGCTGAACATACTACAGAATATCATTCTGTCAGTGTGAGCTGTTGTGCTGCGGAAAATGATGACTGGAATCATTAACAATAAACAGTATTCTTTATCGTTAGAGACAACAGGACTGACAGGAAAGTGGGTTTTTACTTGTTGCTACCTATCAGAACCATCAACAGCTTGGAGAACTCAGAGGTTATTGCAGTAATCACAGGGTTGATTCTGCATCATAAGATACACTTTCATATATGGGCTTTTGCAAACAGACAGAACCTATTATTTTATGTTGATGATATGATTTCTCACTATTAAACCTTAAATTATTCTTGTAAATACTGTTTGTTTATTAGCCATAAATTTCAAAGTTCTCTCCCAGACAAGATGGTACCCATGGTGGGGCAGGCTGGCAGCCCTGTGTACCCTTCTTAAGTACCCCACTAGACTCATGTTTGGTCTGAATTTGTAGCATCTTGGACTTTACCTCTGCAGGAGATGCAAAAAGGAGAGCTATGACTCAGCATTTCTGTTAGGTAGATTTTCTTTTTGGTTTCTTAATATACATGGTGCTATACATTCCCGCAGTGTTTATGATACAAAAGCCTTTACAGAAAGAAAATAGAGAGAGCAGCTTCATATGATTTCTCTATGGAAACTACTGTAATGTGAAAAGCAACTATTTTAGGAAAGTGATGCTGTTCCAGTACAGTAGAGTTGCGATTGTATTTAAAAATATCTTAAATTAATCTTTAAGTAGAAAAATTATTCTATTAAAAATAAGATGACAGTTATCAGTTCAGCAAAATAAAGTTCATGTAGAGGCTACCATGAGCTAATATTTCTATATTTAAATATTCCGGAGTGGTTACAAATTTTTTTCCTTCTCATGATTCAGCACTTGCAAATGCTGTTTATAAAAAGCAACTGGCTCCTCTTTAACCTGTGTCATATAGTGAAATCACAGGACACTGTTTAAAACTGGCATCAAAACTTCCGTTTATAGTGCAAAATTATCCAGTGAAACTTGTTGCTAGAGGATGTTACAGAGGCTATGGGCTGAGGAGGAATCTAAAAACTGATGTGAAGCCTACATGAACTGTGAGTCTGAGAACATTTTCTGTGAATTTTGTGTCAGCTACTATTCCACATTTCTCTTTGGTTGAAAACACCAACTGGGGGAGTAGCAACAAAGTTGTGAGGTCTTGAAAGTGCAAAAATGGGAAGGGAGTGAGGGAAAAGCAGCTGCTGAGGTGGTTGGGGAGCACTGGGAAAAAGGCAAGGAAACAGGGGCCTGGCTCTGTGGGTGTGACAGCAAGGAGGTGGGATGGGGAGCACGTAGTGGAGATGAGAACCTTGGAAAAGGCTTGGAAACATTGTCGTAATTTATGAAAATTATGGAGAAACATCCTTTTACATCTAGTTATTATTCCATTTATGGGTATATTGATCAGAAGTGTTTGGTGATGGTCACCCTTGGACATGGATACCAGATGCATTGATCTAGGAGCAGCAGCCACTGGATACATCTGTGTTGCACAGGAGAATTGCCCACACTTGTTAGTGCTGCCTGGTGAAAGCATAAAGTTCCTGAAATCGGATGGTACAGAAAATGACAAAGGCTTCAGGAATACAGTGTGCTGGGAAAGATGCACACCCACTTCTTGAATAATTTGATTAATAAACATTATGCAGCATATTACAATGATTTAAATGCTATTTCTGATAGAATGTTATATTTACCCATCACAGCTTGAAAGAAAATTTATCAGAAGTAATGGGTGGAACAGTGGAAAATTACTCCAACAAACAATGGTTCCTATCTTTTAAATTTGGTGAATAGACCTTTTAGCAGGGGCAGGAATGCCATTGAAATTCATTAGGCGTGGCATTTCCCTGTTTATCTGAAATGAGAAGAATTGTATTGAATTTCCTTCCCCAAAACTGTTCCAGAAAGCAAATGTGACTTGTTAGATAGCTAATAAATGGGTTTCTGTGCTACAAGTCTTAACATTTGGTGTACAACAGAAATGAGTAACTTGAGCATCTTGGTAACTTAAGTGCTGTGCTACTTTCTATTGGAAGAGTTCCTCCACAACTTGAGGGTAACTTAGCTAGTGGGCCACTTCAGATTCACAGTTTTTAACGTGAAGTGCAAAAACGTCTAAGTAAGCATCTTTTTTTCTGATTATTAGATCTCTTCCAGATGCCTTCCACATCAGTGTCCAGGGTCCTAAGACACCCATCAGGTGGAAAGTCAGTCCATCAGGGACTGGCTGCAGTGGGCCAGAGTGCCAGGGTTTCAGGAGCAGGAGCAGGTCAGAGTCAGCAGCAGGAAGCTGTGTGACAGTGCTGGAGGGAAGCTGAGGGAGCACAGCAGAATCCCATAGGCCCAGTGAGTAACTGGAGTGAGCTGAGACTTGTCCTGTGATACAAACTGGCACTTCCTTTGCCATGCCAGGCATACAGAGCAGCTGTGTTTTGGTTGATACACAGGAAAAACACTCATTCCCAATACTCCCAAAGCTTAAAGAAAACTCTATGCAGCAATGATCTTAACTCTCAGCTGGAATACCGCAGCTCTTCTCGAGACCTCAGAATAAATTGTTTTAGGAAAGTATTTCAGACTTTAAACAGTCTTGCATATTGTATTTTGTGATAAGGAGGGTGACAGAGGCAAGCACAGCTGATGCTGATGTTCCTGTTGAAAACAACACAGTGTCCAGCCATGGCCTGTGATACTCTAATCCTCCAGCTGACAATGCCTGGTAGGCTGCCAGCTGTTACAGAGGGCTGTCACTTTCTAGTCCTCTCTATCTTTACATGCTGCCTACTTAGTGACACTCACAGTGGTGAGAGACCACATGCTGGCAACAGGCTATTTCTCTACTCCAGGCCTTATTTCCAGAGTTTTTCCATTGATTGATTATTTTCCTACTCACTGAATTTGCATATAGCCTAGGATAAAATATGAAGCACAGCTGGGCATATTTGTTCATTCGATGACTGTTATCAGCTCCTAGTTAATGCTAGGGCTCTCCTGCAGTGAAGTGCTATAAATAGCCCATTTCATTGCATAACGGTGCAAAGATTTAGAAGCCTTTGCCCAAAGCCAGACATGTAACATAGGGGTTCAGGGGTTTTGATAGCAACTTCATTTCACCAGCTACTGCAGCCAGATGCCTTATAAGCAGAGGAATCATAAATTATGAAATTCAAGCCACCGGTTGTGAATGTGAAAGTGTATCATAGCTGTGAGTTAGTGGTCAGTTTGAAGACAAAACCTCAGGCTGTATCTTGATGGCAAGGCTTCCATTCCTGCCAGCTGCCAGAAGTGATTTCAAGATGCTGGACCCAGCTGTCCTCTCAAACAGAGCCAGAAGTCTCAAAAGATTCAGGACAAGTTTATCTGATAAATAAATAGTGTGTGATCGATATGGATGTGTGTGGATTCTACATACTGGTACCAAACTAGGCACAAACAAAAGACCAAAAGGAACAAATGAAAAAAAACTTATCCTCTTTCAAATATTATAGTACAGATGAACAGAAAAGCTGTGCTGCCTTCTCAATCATGCAGTTATAGTTCTGGAGTTGTGCAGCTGTGCAGAAAGGTTTTGCAAACTAGATTTTGGCATTATAAATCTGTCTTGAAAAAATATTAAACTATTAAAATCCATACAAAATATGATCAATGATGGTAATAAAATGTTGGTACTAAAAATTCCTTGTATTCTGTTCCTGGAATTTATAACTCAGTAAACTGTCTGACCATACAATCTCATATGAAAGTTAGGATACCAGCTAGAAGTAAATCTGTGTTTTTCAGGCTCTAATTTTTCACAGAACTTTTCGACTGAACTAGAGCACTTGAGGAGTCAGTTGCAAGGAAAGTGTGCTCTGGTTTACTGAGCTCAGGTTTCTTGCTCTGACTCTGCTTCCAAGAACTTCGGCAGGTTAAATTAGCAAGAACATGATCGCTGCGAAATTATATTCTCTGGAGCTTTGTTGTCTACAGCTAAAATCTGAAGGCAGCTTTTTTGTATATGGCAGAAACCCACAGTGGCTTTAGTGGTGTATGTGAAGAATAAGATAAAACAACCAGCTCAGGATGTCGTCTGAGGAGGAATACCATCCAGAGACCCCCATTGGCTCCCCTTGGTCCTGGGTAAGAGACTATGCTCTAAGGTGGCATAAATAACACTTAAAACTTCAGAAAAAAGTAACAAGCTGTGCTGTGTCATCCTCTATAGTACTGAGTATCAGTAGAATTTTTAGTCTCCCGTTGAAGTCTGCCTTTCATGGATGGTTTGGTTGTCTCTTCTAGTTCAGCCGGTGGACTTTTAAAGAAGGAATTGAATGGGGAAAATGTTATTTTGCTTCCCCTCTGTATATCAGGTTCCACAAGGAAACCTGACTGTTTCTGTTCTGTCTGCTTTGCTGTCTTACTCGCTGTGCAGAGCTACTGTTGAAAGGTAGCTTTTAGGTATGATGGAGGAAAAAGGATGTAAAGAACAGTGTTAACGTTTGCTCTGGAAGTCTGCATTAAAAAAAGAGCCAGTGAAATACAGAATTGTCCTGCCATTTTTTCACAGTAAGACTAAAAGCTGCCTTAATGAAATACAATCTGCACTGATGCCACACTAATAGTGGCTTCATTGTCCTGTGTTTTAAGGTCTGGGCTGATGCCTGATGCTGCTGGAGAGGATGTGGGTCAGAACAGGTTTCTGGCAGAAAGATAGAGGATGAAGTCCCTCTGAAGGGACTTCGGGTAGAAATAGGAACAGCTCTACTGAATTGCCTGACAATTTGCTAAGTTTCAGGAAAAGGCAGGATGGGTTATAACCAAGGCTTTCAATTACTTTTAGAAAAAAGCATTAAAGCAGTTAAAAAGAAATTATACACTTTGAAATTAATATTTATGGTTTCATATATGGTTTTCATATCTTTTTACAGACACACACATCTATGATTTTTCAGGGAATGACATTATTTGAAATGGTTTCTAAATGTGGTCAGGCATGAATGTATGTGATACGTCAAGAACTGATATGTCCTGCAGGTACCCAAGGAATTATCTGAGACTTGCGTTTTGAAGGTAGAATGCACAGAATAAATCAGTTTAACTGATGATAGGAACATGGATTTAAAGTAGTCTCATCTTTGGAGGAACATGCAGGGAGGGTGATAATAAGCACCAGTTGTTCTCATTATCAGGGCACAGGTTTTCTGGTATTTGTGTGTTGGTAGATGTCTGTTTTTGGCAGATAGGAAGATAGTTTATAGGTGTTGATTTCTAAATTAAACATAGGTGGCAACTCTCTATTTCCACTGAAAATTCTCTACAGACTGAGCAGAATGGAGGCTGGCTGGGGAGAGATGGGACTGATTAGTTCACTGATGGTTGGAGCACTAAGGAATATCAGGACTGTGTTCAATATAAACCAAACAGAGAATTAACAAAGAAGTCTGGGATTTTACTTTTTTCTTTAAACTCCAAATATCATTGAACTCCTGGCTTTCCCCTTTATTAAAAATTAAGATATCCTACACAACATTTTAACTATTGCATTAGTATGATGCGGACTTTAGCTTTAGTTTCCTTCTAGAAATTTCCTTCACTTAAAAGTCTCTTAAATTGCCAAGCAGTCATGGATCCCACTGCTCCTTTGAACAATCTGTTTTGCCATGAATGTGTAAGTTTCATTACAAGTTTAAAAAACAATGTTATTCAGCATATAAAGAATGTCAGATTTCTGATAGAAATAGATGTGCTAAATATAATTTGAAACTGTTGCTATTGGACTTTAGGAGCTGCTGTCTCTGGGCTGTTGCTGAGGACATCAGAAGAGAAGAACCACTTCCCTCTACAGATTTACTGAAGTGGTTCTGCCTATCACTATGTTGTAGAGTACAGAGAAAATTTTGGTCCTTGGAAAGGATGACAGAATACATTTATTTGAGAATATTAAAAGCTCATCACAGAGAGCTTCTCAATATAAAGATTCCCTAGGTATGCAAATAAAAACATATGAGCCCCAAGCTTCGAAATGCAGCACATCTTACAGCTTTGAAAAGCAGTAAGATTAAAATCTTACATGCTTCCAGAAGAAAAAATTTGTTTTTGTAAGCATTTAGACTTCATCTGATTTATCATGATGTTGCAAGAGGATCAAACAAATATGATGTCATCGATATTTGCTTTCCCTAGGCTTATGAATGACATTGTACACTTATGTCCTTTGCAGAGGAGGAATAAATCAAAAATAACAAATAAATTAAGCTTCACTGAGAGAAGCTGATATAACATTTGGGGATAGTGGTCAAAAATGGGCTTGTCAAAACATAACAGACATCAAGGAGACCTGTGCAAATTCCTGCATCGAATACAAACTTCCTGTACTGCCCTAGGCAAAATTCAGGTTTTATTTGCTAGTGTTTCAAATTATTAGGTAGCTGTGCTCTAAGATCTCTGCTCAAGACCTTCATGTTCAGAAGAATTTATACAACTTTCACCTGTACCACAAGGAACATTTGCAAAATACTTCCTGAGCCACTTGTACTGGGTATCCAAATTAAACAGGCACACTTGAAAACTGTAACCTTCATTTTTATTCCAGTTCATTTAACTTGAATCTTTTGTTGTGTTTTGAGATCCTTTGGGAGAAGCCTTCCAGAAATGCAACACCCTGCAGCAGTTGCTGTCTGCTGCCAGTGCTGCTGCTGCTGATGCTGCCATGGGAGAGGGACTGGTTGGCTCCTCAGGGCAAGTTTCCATCATTCTCTTCCCAGTCCCAGGCCAAACCACTGGTCATGACAAAGCACTGTCCTTTCTCTGGGGTTGCAGGCAGTCCTGGATTTACCAATTTAAGTAGCATAAATTTCCTTGGAAATCTAAGAACTGTATGTTTCTCACTGTGAGACTTTTACTGCACTGAACAGCTGTCCTGGGCAAGTCAGAAAGAGCAGGGAGGGCCAGGGGCTGCTCTCACTCCACCAAAGCTGTGCCGACTCAGAACAGCCAGAGGCAGAGCCCATTTGCCTGGGGCATGCAGTCCTGCACTTCACAGCAAGGACACCCTGAGAGCAGGGCTGTTCCCTGCAGATGGGAGTGCTCTGGGCTCTGGGACGGCTCCATCCCACGGGCTTTTGCTGGGAAGGATCTCTCCCATGGGCCTGATTCCTCCCTTACCTCTGACCCGTGGCTGATCTGTACCGCTTCGGGCACAGGGATCAACTATTGCCCTACGTACAGAGCCCACGGAGTCGGCTCTCCTTCTGTTTTACTTTGGTGGCCTTTTTGCAGCCATCTCCTGAGCAGACTCCAGGCTTTTCAGGGACAGGAGCAGTGGCCTTACCCTGCCGTGCCCAGCAGGATTGCAGCAGTAGCCAGGGGAGCAGGTACTGCCTCATTGCAGTTCCTTGCTCCCATTTTGGAGGGCTGACCCTTCGGAGAATGGAGGATGTATTTTTGCAAGAGTAAATAAGTCTCAACAGTATTCACTGCGGATCTGCTTTCCTCTGGCATCCAGCACGAGTGCTGCGTTCCCACCTAACGAAAAACAAACTGTAAGCTGAACCCAGGCCCTTCCCTGTGGTTCACTCTTTGGGGAGCTGACTGCAAGCCAAGTCCTTTTGCATTTTATTTAGGGCAGTTTGCGGGAGGTCAGTGATCATTCTGTATCTGGAGATCATGTCTCAGAGAGCCTGCCCTGTCTTAATATAGATCTGAAAGTTCACCTTGGTCCACAGGGAAAGGCTGTGAAGGCCATGAGTGGCTGTCAGCTGCTTTACCCCTAGCTCCTGTCACCTCCACTGCCTTTGTGCCATAACCTTAATTTGCATGATGAGTAATGCTTTAATAACACTTATCTTATGCTGCCATAAATGCAAGCAGAGTGTCAACCTCTCTGTTTCTGACTCTCCTACTCTTTGAAGTGGTCTGTGACAGCTCAGTCTCACCTGGGGTTTGCACCTTGTCAAGGCCACAGTCCAAGGACTGGTCAGCCCAAGGTTGAGCGTCAGCAGCTCCAGCGGAGCAGCTAAACAAAACTTACTGAGGTCTAGGCTGCGAATGTAAAACACTCTGAAAAGTGGAGCAGATAAGAAAAACCCAATCCAAACAGGCAGAAAGCACAAACACATCTCCAAGAGCAAGAGACGTCTTAAAACCTGAGATTTTTGAAAGCAGTAATGCATATTTGTTTCCTGCTGCTGGCTTTTAGATGTCTGCATTTAAAAACTTACCAAGCTGTTACCAGTTATGGTAAAGAAAAATGTTAAAACTCTTTTCAGCTTAAAGTTCCCTCTCTCTGTGAGGAAAGAAAAAGCTTCCTGAAAAGCAGTAAAAATCTGACACTTTCACTACAAATTCCCAAAGAGCTTCTGTTCCAAATCAATGACCAGATAAGGGCTGGACTGCCATCAATTGAGCATTTCCCACTGACATCACCCAGGGAGCCATGAGGCCATGGATGCCACAACAGGTTGTGCACAAAAAGGGACCATGGTTTTGGCACCTCAGAATATGTCCCCTCTGTTTTTAATGCACACAAGCTGGGGAGATCACTGTAAAGCCAGCATGACAAAATGGTCCAGAAAATAGAGAACTGTCTTCTACTTTGCTTGAAATTATATATTTGGGGTGGGGAATAGGCTAAGGAAATGGGACCAAGTGAGCTTGGGTATCTCATTGCTTTTACAGAGCTAAAAATAATTCAGTAATTGCGAATGGAGCTGTGTATGGTAAAAGCTAGAGACAGGCATGAGAGTGAGCATGGGAGCAGAAAGCAAAGCTGCACTTGCCTGTGCACCAAAGGAGCAATGAGAAGAGAAGGACATGTTTTACTCAAAGCCTCATGCATCGCCATCCTGTCAGGGCACACTGCCTCACACTGCCCCCCACTCCCAGTTCAGATGCACTGTGTCTTAGAACTGAGGTAAATGCCACCTGGGATTGCAGTTCCTGAAATGAGGAATGGAAGTGACCCCAAGACCATACTTAGAATAAATTTTCTCTCTTTTGGTACCGGTAGCCACACTCATAGAAAAGTCAGCCACTAATTTCATTAGAATTTACCAGTATAATATAATATATATTAATGCAAAGGGAAAAAGAGGTTCCTCAAACTGTCTCTCCTTTATGATGATCTATATGATACAGATCTATGATCTTTATTGTTCCAAATGAAGCTGGTAGTTGCTGCTGTAGCTTTGCCACCATCCCTGAGTTCTTTACACCTGTGCTGCTGCCTGCCAGTGCTGTACTGGGATGGTTTCCCTGCAAAGCTGACAGCAAAGGAGAGCCCTACTCAGCTTTGTAAAGCCTCTTTGTGTTCTGTCCTATAGGGATGAATTCTGTGGGCTTCAGTGTGAGGTTTGTTCAGGTTCAGCTTCCCATGGCCCTGCTATGGTGCTCAGGGGCAGGCTGTAAAAGCCTGTTTATCCCTTAGTAGTACCATTTAGGAGTTCCAGCTCTTTAAATCTCCAACAGGTACCAAGCTGTGATTTGTTATCTTCATCGTCCCTCAGGAAGTTCATCATCAAAACCACAGACCACAGCACAAAAAAGCAATCCAATAATTTACTCAAACACAGCAGATTCTGTATTACAGGCACTGTTACCAGGCAATGGAGACATACTCATTCACAACAAATTCTTCATCTTCCATTCAGAAAAGCCAAGAAGAAAATACCTGATGGAGGCATTTGTGTGTTTTCCATTTTTCTTGCTCTCTTTTCCATTTTTCCCTGCTGTCTTCTGAATTTCACAAAATCCTTGGTCTGATCTTGTAGTAATGCTGGTTTTGTGGCTTTGCAGAGAAATGCTCTCCTATAATGGATAAGCAAATTGCACTTTGCCCAACAGAAACAGGGAGCAAGGAATTGCATGGCTGCTCCCAAGCAAGGGAGGCCAGGAAACAGCCCCCTTTCATGAAGGCCTAAGTCAACAAGGAAAAAAAAAACCAAACTGCAAAAGGACAGACTGAACACTGGCAACTGGTCTAATAAATAATTTTTTTATTCAGGCCCACTCTCCCTCTGAAGTGAACTGTATGAATCATATAAGGAAGAGTGCTGAGAGGAGTAAGTTTGCAGGATTAGTCTAGAAATGAATCCAGTACACAGAGAATTGCTGCTTTTCTTTGCTCCTTTTTTACTCCTTCAGTAAACTTGGAGCCATTACTTTAGGAACTCAGAGCCTTTGAACCAAGTGGCAAATATCTGATCCATGGATCAGGTGAATAGCTTTAGCATATTCTTCTTTTAAATGCAGAGCTAGCAGTGTCTGCATAGCAACACAGACAAAAATACAGTCTTTTTCATTCTAACCCAATCTATAGTTGTTGTTTCAATTAATTTATTAATTAATGTTATGTGTTACAGGCCAAAACAGTCACATTGCAAAAATCTGTAATAAGGAAAAAAAATTAGTGAGAATAGCTGTTTCATAAGGGTTGTTTGCCAGAATATTCTCAAGCCCTTTTGGGCTACAAAATATCTAAAATGAAATAAATATTTTCCAATGAAATTTTATGAACAAGTGGCAAGCCTCAGTTCTGCTCCCCCATGCTTTTGCAGAAGTTGCAAAAAGGTTGCAAAAAGTTCTGCCAAAAGGCTTTTGAAGAGGGATTTTTAAATCAAAAGTGCCCTCCAGTGGTCTCACATATTATTGTTGGCTGACACCTGATACTTATCTTCCCTTTCTTAGAAATGAGGCCATATGACATTTAACAGTTTGTAGCAAGTAAAACAAATTAAATTGGATGTACCCTTTAAAAAAGGTCAGTTAATCTGGATGTATCCTTATATTGAGATATTTTGTATACCTCCTAACCAGTTTCAAAGCTTTACATTTATTAACTTTTAATTTTTTTTCATCTCAGGAGTGTTCTTTCCTGCATTGTGGTGGGGTATCTCTGCTGACCCTCTGCACACTGTACAGCTTTGACTCTACCACCACCCATATTGCCATCTGCTACAGGATGGAGGTGACCTTTTAAAAGCAAACAATATATCATCAGGCAACCCAAGGGCAATGTTTATTTACACAAGCAATTAAGAATTCAGCATAGCTTTGCAAATAAAATCATTAATTTTCCTTTAAAATCTGGAAATTATGACGGATTAACCTATGTTTTTCTAAGTATTTTAGGATCCCATGGACTCATTATTTCTTGGATATTTTAAGGCAGAGAAGGATCAGGGAGAGGTATAAACCAAGGCTTTGTGGGATTTTCATCTCAGTAAATATATCTGAGAAATCCCTAGAGTTCAAGGATTTTCTTTCATTATAAATTTCTGAGCCCCTCCACTCTGCCAGTTTTGCTTAGAGGTTTTTATGAGTCAAAAAGCATCTGAGAGACAGCATTTCTTCAGAGGGATACTTTGGAAATTCCATGGAAATACACTCTTTAATAATTAAATAATTTGCAATAAATATTTTTTGAAAACTTTTTTGCAAAACAACATTTTCCTTAGTCTGTTTTAGCCTTATTAAAAAAAATAAAAAATGACAGTCAACCAAAAATACAAAACAAAACAAAAAATCCATATTAAACCTGAAGGAGAATTTTCCCAATGGGTATTTAAATGTCCTTCATCTTTATTTCCTTAGCTAAATTGGATTCACTATATGAGTCCTGGTGCTTTTGTAAGGTCAGTGGAAATGCAACAATCATTGCCAGTGAGCTAACTTAAAGCAATTACAGACATGACTTTTGAATAAAAAAGTTTGGGTGGTCCTAAGTCCCTGCTCCTGGAAATTTAATGTGTGTGCAATAAGTCAAGGAAGACTTGCCTCTCAGCTAAGACTGAGAAATGAGCTGTGGCTCTTGCCCTGGTCAGCACAGTGCTGGCCCCAGGCAGGATGACAAAGCTATTTTGCCTCATGCTGCTGGATGAGTTTCAAAAACCCTCTGCAACTTTATCAGCTGCTCCTCTGTTGAAAGGGGATTATTTTAATAACACCTTTTGCAATTGATTGCGACATCCATCCGGCTGTGCTGTGTGTGAGCAGGGTAATGCACTTAATAAACAGAGTAAAACACAATAATACATTTTTTTCCCCATCTATGTGAAAAGTAACACTAACTGAAAGGAATCTAAATGAAAGATGTTAGCCCTATTTTTCACCAAATTCCTCTCCTGCGTCCCTCCAGCAGCTGTATTAGACTTGGACAAGCTCATGAAGATGGGCACAGAACCACAGCAACACCTGTGTATGTAACCCATGTTAGAAAGTTCACATTTTCCCCAAAATTAAACCACTTTCTCTCTTTTTCCCCCCTGGGATAGCAGGTTTTGGGTATTCAGGCCCTAATGGTATAACTGAGAACAAGTCGTTTCCTTTAACTCTTATTTATTTGACTAATTCACTTTTTTCATCTTCTTCGTCCCTTGGTAAGTGCTGCACAATTCTCAATAGATCAGAAAAGAAGAGAGAGCTCTTCTAGGACCTGTGAAACAAAATGAAGATGGATGGTAGAAGGAATGGCATTTTATCTTGGCATAACTCTGTGACAGACAAAGAGGTGGTTTATTAATAGTGGTTTGGCAGACATACTATACCAACACTTCATGACTGCAAGAAGACCAAAGCAGGTGTCTAATTTCCTGCAGGCAGCCTGTGCCTGAGAGGAGGCAGGTTTTTGCAGAGAGGCAATTGTCAAGTTTCCTCAGTTTTCTTGGCAGCTCTGGGCAGCTGGGTAGTAGAAGGAAGTTTCTGCAATGGATGCAGAACTATGAAAATGTTCTGGACTGAGAATTAACCTAGTGCTTACTGCAGGATCCAGATATTTGGCCTTTGCTTGGGCTGGGCACTTTACTCGTAGCCTGTAAGCAGGAAAGGACAAACAAGCAGGACAGCCTGTGGGGGTGGATCCAGGTTTGGCAGAAAGGCTGGGAACAGATGGGGGTTAATGGTGAGAATGAAGCAGGGTTGGAGGGTGAGGGTTGACAGACCCAGGAGCACAGGGACACTGGCTGATGGGGAAAAGGTTTCCCTTCCACACAGTACCCATGTGAGCTGTCAGCAAGAGCTGGGCTGCTTCCAGGTCAGCAATGGTTTTCCTCAGCTTTTGGCAGGAGCTGGAAGGAGCATTTGCCCTCCACTGAGGGCTGCCAAAATCCTGTGGCATCAGTGTCTAGTCCTTCCTCACATGGCATCTGGGGAAGAAACCTCAATCTCAGCCACTCCAGGGATTCCCATAGGTCCCCAGGGGCTCCTGCCACCTACTTTCCTGTGGATTCATTTGATCTCCATGCACACTGGAGGAAAAAAAGGAACAAAATAGGATGGTGCAGGTTTGTTACTTAATTTCAGTGGAAATACAGGTTTTGTTTGAATCCACTGAAGGATTTATTTCTATAGTCCAAAGGCAAAAATCCTGTTGGAGTAACTCAGTCATTGGAATTCTCCAATGATGAATGAGATGGACTCATCTCCAATGAGATGTCACCATCAATCCACTCCCTACAGAGGGAAGTGTGAGCTCACTTAGGCTTCCTCTAAGGTTGGAGAAGATGCTACTCACTATGAATCTGTGCAACATTTACACATGGGAGAGGCAGTTCTTCACTTTAACTGGCTTGTCTCAGATCACTGCTTCACTACCAGCCTAGATGCAGTGGCATCTTCAGGAGTGTAAAATAAACACTTGGGGTTGCTCTGCTCTTGAGTCAGCTAGCCCTCTGCGGAACATCCACTGATGGACTTCATTCTCTACAGCCAGGGATCTGTAAAGCTTCACCCATAGCACTGTCCTGCCTGGAGAAAAGCTGTATGACATTTAACAAAGAGGCTGATTGCTGCCAGGCCGCTGAGCCTTGTTTAAGCAAAATACTGAAGAAAGTAGGAGGACAGGCAGAGAATGTCTAAAAGTGTGTCATGGTGAAAGAATTTCAAAGCCAATGCAGTTATTTTAGTATTAATTAAAGCCCAGTAAAGCACAAGGGATTATTAACATTTAAAAAATATCTCTAAATACTTTTAAAGCTTTCTGTGTGAACAAATACTAAATGTGCACCACAGAAAACATGTTCCTGGCCCACTGCATTCTCAGATGCTTCTTTCCAAGAATTTTATTCAAAGACTTCCTCTTGTTCTGCACATGCTGTTTTTCTTCTAGTCAGCAACGTTGCAGCAGCATATATTGATTGGATTTTATGACTACCCTCTTCCTAGAAATTGTCCTGAACAATGTGTAACATTAGCGAGAAAAACAAATCACTTGCTATGAAGAGGCACACTCCTCTCCTCATTTTC
Organism: Bombycilla garrulus; assembly: GCA_013400315.1. NCBI lineage: Eukaryota > Metazoa > Chordata > Aves > Passeriformes > Bombycillidae > Bombycilla > Bombycilla garrulus. The sequence continues at coordinate 1,028,405 of VXBU01015045.1, read as the reverse complement.
TGCCCCTCCTGGACAAGAGCCAGTAGGGAGCTGCTTCCAAAGTCTATTTATGATCATGTGTTTACTTTTGCATACACGCAGTCTTTACTACATGTGAGCCCTCTGTACTGACCCAACGAAGTCAGAAACTGTGAAAATTGAGAAATTCACTTTTGTAACAGTAGTCTGAGTTGATAATGTCTCTCTATTTTATATTAAAAAAACAGAAGCAGAGTGAGGTTAGCTGGGTTGTGCAGCAGAGCACAGATATCCTGAAGTAGTGCCAGCTGCAATGGAAGTTTCCAATCTTCCTGACCTACTCCCCAGATGCAGGATTGTTTTTTTTTTCTCTTCTGTTGCTCCACTCCAGAAATCTGAGCTGGGGATACAAGGTCTCTTCATATTACAAACATACCTATGTTCCACAAAATGACATAAACTAGTGCCCTAAAAAGCTGTGGCTAGCAAATCCCTTAAAAAAACCCTGTAAAACCTACACACAACACAATTTTTTCTGCTGTTAGGAATGCATGGGCATGTGAGGCTTTAAGATTTGAATGCTTGAAGGGTTTCAAAGAGCAGCAAACCTACCTGTTTTGTCTTTTTTTTCTAGATGGACAAAGTGGAAAAAACCCCCTATGTATATTTTAATTCACTCACACTTTAATGGCAGCTTGTCATGACTCTATCAAGCCTGTCATGAAACCATACATGAAACCTGTTGTGCCCATCGCTGCCAGTGCCCTTGGTGACTCTGGACAGTGGCTTATGTGCAAGTACTTACATATCAGTACTGACTAGATGGAACTTCCCTCTGTGGAGAAATTTAATATTCTTTGAATAATTTGCATTCTGATGAGAGGCTTTCCACAAATCAATGGACAGAGGGATAGGAAGCATCACTGGGCAGCCTAAAATAGCTATGATACCCATAGCTCTGAGTAAGTCTACAAGCAAATAAAGTACATAAACACAGAGAATAAAAAGCCCAGCTAAGTTTTAGAGGTCAGCCCCAGATACAGCCATTACCTTCCACTTTCTGTGACCTTTATGCCTCTATGGAGGCAGCTGCCATAGGCAAATGGACAAAGGATTCAATTCATAACATGAAAGGCTCGGGCAACTTTTCAGTGTATAGCACCCAGTTTTTTCATGTCATCTTCCTAACCCCATCCTCACTCCTAAAATTCATGCCTAAATTTGTTCAGAAAACAAATGGGATCAGGGAAATGCCCTTTTCTGAAGGCTCCCCACAAGCTTCTATGAGGTATTTGTACAAGGTATTTGTGTGTGACCCATGGCAAAGTTTGCTAGCAAACAAAAAACAGTCTGTTCCCAGTATTATTTGAAGAGCAGGCGTAGCACAGCAATGGTAGCAGCTTTGCTCTGTGTACTGCTGGGGAGCCTGGGGACCCAGCATGTGGCACAAACCCAGTTTCTCAAGTCTTTAGACAAGCCTGCTGCCAGTTCAGCTCTGCTGCTGTACCTGTCTGACCAGAATCCTTCTGAATTAAATCAAGAACTTATTGATAGTTCCTTCCTTTCCTGTCTTTGCAGAGTCCTCTGTTTACATGACTGAGCATGTATCTTGTGTCTCACACTGAACATCAGTGGGCCAGATCAGTTCTGTTTGCTCTATATCATGAAAACCCAAAATGTACAGATTCGTCATGGTTGCAGATCCTACATTTGGCCCGATCTAGCTCTGAATTCCTTTGCCTTGTACTTAACAAAGAGGGTCTGGATGACCCAAAGCCTCACCAAGCCTAAGCAAATCGTGCAAGGCCATGGGCAGTGTCAATACTGCAGTTGTGAAGCTCGACTCACCCACCAGCTTTCTGCCCCTGGCTGTGAGGAGGAGCAGCCGTTTTCACCCTTCTCTGGTGAAGGGCATGAACTGCTCTTCCCTGGTCTGGGGAAAGCTGTGGTAGCAGCTGCCATGGCCAGGAGAAGTTGCTCAGGGAGGCCTCTGGTTCTCAGAAGGCTGATGCCATGAGGGAGAGTGGGGTGAACATCAAGCGATGTGGATACATCACCTCGTGAAACACCTTTGGGTAGCCTGGGGTGGTTCCTAAGAGAAACATTCCAAGGTGCAGTGTTAACTGCAGCCATTAAACCATCCAACAAAAGCAAATGTCAGTGAGGTGGTAGGGCCAGCACCCCTGCCAATGGTGGTGGCAGCCAAACACTCTCCGCCCAACTGAACGGTCTGTGGGACGTGACAAAACAGCCTTTATCAGCATATATTAGATAAATAGCTGATAATTCTCTCTGTGAGTGACTACGGTGAGGTTAAGAAAAGGGAGGAGCTCAGCAGGAAGAATCCAGACCCGGCATGAGGCTCTTTCAGGGTGTATTTGAAAGACCTGAGACCCTGGTGTTAACCCAGTCCTGGGGTGTACTCAGTGAGGTTTCTGGCTAAATGAGCAGCTTCATAGTGTCTTACTTTCAGTCCTTAATTTTATTTTTATTTCAAACTCACTTCTAAGTGTGATGAGCAAACCACCCTGCTCGAGCCCTGCTGCAGTTTGCAGTAGCTCCAGGATGGAAATGCCATGGATATTTTTTTTTTTTTAAATTTATAGGCTGGATTATTACAAAGCATTCAGCTTATATCTGGATTTAAAAATCATTTAGGAACTTGATGTAGTATACTGGGAGATGAACTCATTGAGAGAAGCCCTGCAAAGGACTTGGGGGTTCTGATGGATGAAGAGCTGGACAGGAATTAGCAAAGTGCACCCTCAGCCCAGAAAGCCAAATGTATCCTGGGCTCCATCAAAAGGAGCTCTGGTGAGAGCCTGCCTGCAGTGCTGCATCCAGATCTGGGGTCCTCAGTGCAGGAAAGACATGGACCTGTCGGAGCAAGCCTAGAGGAAGGAAAAAAAGATGCTGGAACACTGCTCCTACTGAGAGGTCTCAGCCAGGCTGAGACAGTTGATATTGTTCAGCCTGCAGAAGAGGAGGTTCTGAAGAGACCTTATATTTGTCTTCCAGTACTTGAAAGGGACTGTAAAAAAAGAGGGAGAACAACTTTTCACATGAGCAAGCAATGATCAGATAAGGCAGAACAGTTTTAAACTAAAAGTGGAGAGATTTATATTATATTTTAGTAAAAAGTCTGTACTGTGAGGAGTGAGGCACTGGCAATGGCTCCCAGAGAAGTTATGGATGCTCTATCCTTAGAAGCATATAAGGCCAGGTTGGATGGGAATTTGAGCAACTTGGTGTAGTGTGTGGCATCCCTCTCCATGGTGGTGGGGGGTTAGAACTAGATGGTCTTTAAGGTCCCTTCCAATCTAAGCCAGTCTATGATTACAATGCAGGTATCCATGTTTTCAGCAAGGAGAACACTAATCATGCTACAAGGGCTGCCCTGGCACACAAGCTGTCTCCAGAGAAACAAAGCCTGTGAGGGCTGGGCAAGCAAGAACACTCCAAACTGCTGTGATCTTCCCACCCTCCACCTGTTCCTCTGTCTCCACATCATGCCTTGGGACCCTGGAGCTACCAGCGTGCTTGAGCATAATGGCTCCTTTGACTTTGGGCCAGGTTTGTGGGAGCTGATAAAACAGAACTGGTTTCTTCTTGTGCTTCATATGATAAAACTTGACTCTGGCTTCCGTGTTGCAAAGTACTTAAACTGTTTGGTGGTCATCTCCATGGGCAGCAGCTCCCATGTTGCCTGCTACAGACAGGTGACTTTATTTTGGTAGCCTTCTTATTGAAGACAAATATAGATAAAGTTGTTTTTTTTAATTTTATTTTTCTTTTTTGTTTGGAGTGTTAGAACATCAAGCCATTTAACTAGGAACTCACTACTGAAGTTTCTGACAGAACTCTTGGTAGTTACAATTCTTTTCCACATTATTTATTGATGTCTCAAGCTTTGTCCGACTAGTTACAACCTCTCCAGAAAAATTAAAGTTGTCGGTCAAACCTGACTTATTCGAGAAGCTAGGAATGGTCTTTCTTACTTTAGGTCACTTAGGTCACATGGTCATGTGGCAATTGGATTGTCATCTTACCTTGAAATAAGGTGGCCCTCCTTCCTCTCTGTTGCTTAAAATGACTCTGTAGTGGAGATAAAAACTCCTCACAAAAGGTACCTACTCTGGTTCTCTGTGAAAGAAGAGACCAGCTGCTTTGCACCAGGTACCCACACTACAGGGAAAATATAACTCACTCTGGGCATCAGATGCTCCTCAAGGGAAGTAATAGGATGTTTCTATCTGGTATTAGGAGAAATGAAACACTCAGTGCATACTGAACTATTTAGAGGCATGATTACTGTAGGAACCTGATTTAAATTCCTTGAGTAATTCACAAATGAATAACTTTGTTTACAACACCTGTTGCATCAGTGTGATGAGCTAAACACCGGTCAGGTGATATTGTGAGACTGAGTCAGAAGTTTGAGACAGAAAAGCTGCTTAGGTCACCCTGCCCATCCCTTGGCTATCCTACTGTGCTTCCCTATAACTTGTTTTGCACTATTTTTTTTAAATTCAAAGCATTGCATGTAACAGGATTTTCATTACCAGTTTCTGAATTTTTTCCCACTGTGAGACTTCCTTGTTAGGAAAGAACTCCTGAAAATGGACTCTCATTGTGCCATGTCACTTTATCACAGACTAATAGAATACAAGGCTGGAAGAGACTCAGAGATCATCAGGTCCATCTCTATGCCTAGAGGCAAATTCAACTATAATTAAAACATTTCTGTCAAATGTGTGTTCAGCCTGCTCTGAAAGATCTCAGCCTCTTCCAGCAAGCCACACCAGAGCTTGGGTGCTCCTGCTATTATAGTTTTCCTAATGCCTAAATATTTCTTGTTTAATTTCATGCTCACTGCATTTCCATCTCTCTCGTAAGGGGGCATGGATTACAGTTATGACTACTATTTTTTGCTTGCAATATTTTTATATAAGATATATTTTCCTTCTAAGTGAGAGTATGAAATATAGACCAATTCCTTCTTCTGCAGATATAAGGCCATATCTGTTACCTCTGAGTCTTCTGTTTTACTTCACCTTATATCAGATAAAAGAAATATCTTAATTCTTAAACATTCCATGTTTAGTTGGGAAAAGTACAGTTTGGCTTAATGCTAACAGAGTGGGCAATACAGGGTTATAAAGACTCTTTAGGGGTCGAAGGACAAATTTTGCATTGCACCATGAATTAGAGTTTTCTTATAAATATTATTGAATTTCCCCTGATAGTTTAGGAGTATATTATTTATTTTAGACATCAGGAGAACTGTGCAATAATGCTTGTGATGTGCCCACACTCCTGCAAGAAAAAAAAGCTCAAGTAGGTCCAGAGGAGATCTGGATCTCTTGGCTACACTGGTAGTAATAAGCTAAACAGTGACAGTGCCCATTCTCTGGCTTTGATGCTGCCCGGTGTGATCCTGCTATTAAGCTCCATCAGCCCTCAAAACCAGCTGGCCTCCTTGAGAGGCCTGTTGTAAATGCTCTGTGCTCATTCCCAAGCTGAGAGCTGCCAGCTGGCTGTGGCAGCACCCTGCCAAGCGCTGTTTTTCCAGCATCAGGGCACAGGCCAGAGTGTCCCAGTGCCTCTGCCTGTGCCTTGACTCTGATTGTCTTGTACAGGAATAGCACTTGTGTTCCCATTTCACTAGCTTAAGTGCAAGGTCATCTTTTCCCCACATTAGCTTGTTCTCTAAGGTCAGCAGGGTGCCTGCTGAGGCTGGCATGGCTAAAGGAAAGATTTAATGCATTGTGTCTGCTTTAAAATCATTTTTGCTCATGTGAGTTTGCATTTCCAAGCCTACTAAATAGAAAAGGCAGACAATTGATTTACAACAGTCACTCAAAAAAAATGGACAAAAAATAATTCATTAAATACTAAATTTTTCCATTCATTGCAGGTCTGAATGAAAGCTCCTTAGGGTTGTTTTTCAAACGTGAGCAGGAACAGAGATCTGACAACTCAAAAGATCAAATACTTAAGTGTAACATTAACTGTACTTTCAAAATGTTGGCAGGGATCCTGGAGAGTCGCGTGGTTGTTGCACCAGTACACAAAGAATGTTTTACAGGACTGTCTCTGATCACTGTTTTTCAGAGGAACTGAATGCACAGGCAGCAGCACTTTTGTAAAATTGCCAACTCTGTTGCAACACACTGTTGACTTTTCTGCTAATGAAACGTACTGTTTTCCTGTGGCAGTTCCTATTACAATGTTTCTGAGATTTATTTTTTGGATCACGTAATTTTGATTGTTTTTACAAAAGAAAGAAAGAAAGAATGTGTGCTTGCAGCCCTGAAAGCCAACTGCGTCCTGAGCTGCATCAAAAGCATTGTGGGCAGCAGGGGAGGGAGGTGATTCTGCCCCTCTGCTCTGCTCTCATGAGGCCTCATGTGGAATGCTGCACCCTTATCTGGGGCCTTCAGCACAGGAAAGATGTGGAACTGCTGGAGCAAGTGCAGAGGAAGCCACAAAGGTGGATCAGAGGGCTGAAGCACCTGTTCTCTGCAGACAGGCTGAGAGAATTGGGGTTGTTCAGCTTGGAGAAGAGAAGGCTCTGGGGAGACCTTATGGCACCTTCCAGTACTAAAAGGAACAATGAGAGAGATGGAGAGGGACTTTTTATGAGGGCTTGTAGGACAAGGGTGAACGTCTTTTAAATGAAAGAAGGTGGGGTTAGATTAGATATTAGTAAGAAATTCTTTGCTGTGGGGATGGTGAGGCACTGGAACAGGTTGGCCAGGGAAGCTGCGGGTGCTTCATCCCTGGAAGTGTTCAAGGCCAGGCTGGATGGGGCTTTGAGCGCATCACTCTCATTAAAGGTGTCCCTGCCCATGGCATGGGGGTTAAAACCAGATGGTCTGTCAGGTTCTTTCCAACCCAAACCACTCTATGATACCCCTTAAACAGGCATATGAAACAGGAAAATGCAATTATACTGAATTCAGCATTTGCATACAACATGCATCTGTATTTCAATTATTAATCTAGCCTTCAAGAGTATTTCTGTATTATTGGTGTAACAGTGCCAGTATTTTTATTCTGCTTCTGAGAACAGAAAACACAGACTACTTGCTAAAAACAATGGGCCATGTGGAAAGAGGTCTGTTCCTAATTCAGATGGTCGCATTCCTTTGTAACGCAGAATAAGTAATTTAATCAGGGTGTATTTCAATTTCTTAATTTGATAAATGGAATTTATAATATCTTCAGGTTCATAAGGTTATTGAGAGACTTGGTAAACTCTGTTTGGATACTGTGGGGCAACCCTTAGTGGATGTTCCAAGTGCAAGATATTGTCATGAACAGAGGTGTATATGCCAGACATCTCTGTCTTGCTTTGATTGTGCCACCTCAAACCTACTTGTCACATCCCCCACATGAAATGATATTCTAATTATACATGTACCAGAGTGTATGAGTGTATTTACCAGTGTAATTAACAGTAATGGAACCCTTAAGAACTGGACCTACCAGAACTGGGTGAACTTATTTCTGTAGTGCTTGCTTTGCTATTTCAGGTTGCTCCCTGTTTGTAATGGTTTCATGGTCATTACTCAAATGAAAGAAAGTTCAGAAAAATGAAAATTTAATGTGTTTTCTATTTGCTCAGTAAAATTCCACAGAGTATTCTTGGTGTCATATAACTTGAGAATGATAGAGAGCAGAATGTCTTTTCTTTTTTTCCTGGTGAGCATTTGTTTTTGAAAGATGTTGAGATTTGAATATAAGGGAACGTGTGGTTTTGAGAACACACCACCAGCAAATCTGGACACAACTTTTCTGGTCAAGAAAGGGAAATTTTTCCAATTATTTGCTCATATCATCATCATCATCATCATATTTATTGATCCTGTAGAGTTAGTCCTTTCAGTATGAAATTTCACTATGGAATAAGAAGTATTATAAAATGCAGTTCAGAATTTCTCTTCAATAACTTTTTCTTTTATTTATATGTGTCCTTTCATCTCCAGCAACACTGAAAGCTTACCCTATTTAGTGGATGTTAATTAATGTCATTATGTCTTGCAACTATGGCTTCTTTAAAAATGAAATCACCATTCACTCCTACTTCTGTGCATTCATAAAGAGGTTATCACAGTAATTGTCACTTCAGCTGTGGACTCTTTCTCTGGAAGTACAGTCACTTTGTTGAGGCTCCTGTGCTGCCTGTCTGCAGAGGTATTACTCATGGAATATAGTCATGCCTCTGCTATGCAGACCCTGAGCATCAGGTTGCTTCAAATGGGCTGAAGCGTGTTCTTATTCTATAGAACTGCTTTTCCTGTCCCACTGGGTACTAGAAGTCTTCCTGTATCATGAACACATCTAGGGATGATGCCGTATGAAAAGATCTTTGGCATCCCCATCCTGCAAAAAAATAAACAGACTGTTATGGTCTATGCTCTTCAGAGCTCACAGAATTTGTCAGCTTCCAAGTTCTCTCCAGCTGATGATACAGATCCTACTAGCAGAGGACTAAATCCTTCTGCAAAACCCCTGAAAACTGAGGTGGTGGAAAGAGAGAATTGAGAACGTCTCTCAGTCCAGATAAGAAGCGAGGATGACACAAAGGCCATGTGGCTTACAAAGGAATCTTAGCAGAGGTATTCATTGAAGCTGGATTTCAAGAACCATGATTGAGGCCTGTGTATATTAACTTCTGTGTATGGTTAATTAAATACGTTATTTTTCATTATGTTTTGTTTCTTTCAGATTCCGTTGATGAAAGATCCTGGTTGGATTCGAAACGTCTGGACACGCAATCTAAATGTAGGAATTTAATTGTTCATTTTCATTTTAATTCCAGTGCCTTAGAGCTGGCTCAGCTTGAAGCCCAGTGGTCTTTAGTATAGCAGGATGAGAAGTGGCTAATTCTTGCTCACTTCCTGGTACCCAGTGCAGAGTGTCCAAGTGTCACTCTTTGGATAATGGTGTTACTATATGTCACCACTATAATGTGATATTATTATTCCTGTGAAAGGCTGGGTGGCTCTGGGAAACTGGTGGCCCTCATATGTGGCCAGGATAAGAATGGAAGCAACATAAAAATTTGAAAATTTGGCACTTGACCAGGGCAATAAGCACAGAGTGAGCAAACCTGTGGCAAATGTGAGATGCAAGGCATGTCTCAAGCCAAGGAAAACATGCCCATACATCCCTGCTGCTGCTCTCCTGGAAGGCAGAGAGCACATCTGTGAGGTGGTGGTCTTGGGATACAGCCATGGATTGACAGAAGAACCACTCAGCAGAAGGAATGGGAGGCAGGGGAACAGTACTTCCCACACCAGTTGTGCCACTGCTGAATGATTGGCAGAGGAGGCAAAAGAGGCAGATCAGCCTGATGCTTGTCTAAGTGACTCTATTCCTCAGAGTCACATACTCTTACAGTGATGGTGGGACAGAGTATTTAGAGGCTGACTTGACTGAAATCACAGGGAAATCCACAGCATTCCTACCCAGCACCAAGCAGAGCTGTGCAATCACATCCGCTGAGCTGAGCTATTGGAGCTGTTGTCCAGCTCTGCGTAGGCTTCACAGGTATATTAGCCTGGGTGGAGTGTGATGTTAGCATAGCTACACTGCTATCTCATGTAAATCCCACTCTGGGGGTTACTACAACCTACACAGTGCAGTGTAGGATATTCTCTATGATTTCCAGAGGAACCTTCCTCATCCAGGAGCCTGTGGAGACTTGCTTGTAGCTTGTCAGTGTAGGAGCTGGTTGGCAGAGCCTGGCAGCCTCTCAGTTGGATCTGGCAGATGTAGGAATGTGTGTCAGCTTCAACAAACCGAGGATCTAACCTTCATGCTGAGCTTGATATTAGCAATGCCGTGTAAACTGGAGAGCTAGATAAGCCAAACAGGCAGTCTGAAATGAGGATGGGGTTGGTTGCTGTTAACAGGGGGTGAGTTTGGACATGCAATTCAGTAGCCATGCTTTGCAGACAGAAAGGTACCTTGGAATAAAAAAGGAAGGAACTCCATTTAGAAAAGGACAGCCTAAAATGTGAAAAGTAAACACATGGGAAATGATACTACAGATGTGATATTTTCATTCCAAACTTTGGAAACATTCAGATCTGCATTCAGGTGAGATTCTGAAATTTATAAGAACATTTTCTGGGCAACCAAAACATGCCATGTGAACTTGTGATATAACTTTGAAAGAATGGAGGATACTACATACTTGCAGTAAGATTATACTTTAAGAAGGATCAAGTTCTGGGTTATTCTGTCAAAATTTTGATTTTTTTTTTTAATGTATCAGTAGTATGGTTTTTGTCCTAAATTTCTCATAAGGTAGTATAGAAATACATGAAGAAGAGGAGGAGGAAAAACTTTGTAATATGGATGTGCTACATTTAAAATCTACTCTGTAGAAAGAGGGTTGAGGGAAACTAGCTAACCACTAATGATAAAAAAAGTCTTAGAAATTGTGCAAATAAAAGAGGTGTTTGCACTAAGCTGTGCCAATATCTGCAGAGAGAAGTTAGCAGTATGGAATAGAAAGTGAAAAAAACATATCAGGCTGAATCTGCCACAGGAAGCAGAATTGCACAGAACAAATAACATCTGACCTGGACAAGGTAGATAAGCAATAAGAATGATCCTAACCCCACGCAAGCGACAAGAAAAGCATGCAGGGTGAATGAACTGAGCTGTCATCTGGGGCTGCAGGGGAGTGACATCTGATATCACTGGGATGACTGCACAGGGAGGCTTTTTTGTTAGTGCCCAAACTGCAGTGTGGAGGTTGGAATTTGGAAAACGGTGTCTGAAGAGTTCACATCAGAAGCAGACATGTACCTTGACATGACTCTGAACTACCTGTGGGTATGACTTTGCTTTTTATTCTATTAAATAGGATTATTTTATTTGTTTTCTGAACAATCCTTTGTCTCTTCTTGTACTATGGCAGAGCTTGATATAAAACACTTCTTTCCTGTCCCTAGTCTTGTTTTCTTAAAAAAAAGAAAACCTTCCCCTGTTTGAAACAATGAGAAAACCCTTTGCTTGTGTAATACAGAGTTCACTGGTTTGAAAGGGATTATATTGCTCTGTGTGAACTGAGCATCAGGCCTGATACTTTCAGGCTCTAAACTCACTGGGATGGGAATTCTCTTTGTGCATGATGCGACCAACACAATGTGGCTGACGTGTGAATAATAGTAAAACAAGCTGATGTTGTTTTGTGGGCAGAAGCTGCTGGCTTTGAAAGGCTGTGCACGGTAGGTAGATTTCTCTGAAGTAGATATGGAATGAGGGTAGCAGGACTGAGGCAAAGCACCTGATGAATTCTCACATTTGCATAATGGAATATGAAAAGTATACAGGCCACCAGGACAAAGGCTTTCTGTTCCAGGACATGCTGGACCTAATAAAATGGATTTCCCTAATTTCACCAAAGTATATTATTTCCATAGATTTACACAAAGTGCTTGTTTTAAATACACTTCTGCTGTATTTATGGAACAAGGATAAATTATTTTCACAGTGTGTTAATTCTTGAATGCACCTATTTTCTCAAAACAACTCTGAAACATAATGTTTTAAAAACATTCTTGCTTGTATGCACAAGTGCTGGTAAGCTTTTCTCAAACAGTGAACAGGAATACATGGAGACAGAATTGGCCCATTTATGTAAGGGCAGGATTTAAAGAGCTGGATGTAGAGCGGGCAGGGTTGATAATACATTCATCTATTCAAACAAATAATACTTTGTGACCAGATTACAAAGACATAATACCCCCCCCTTTAAGACAGGTATGTTTCACTTACAAAAACTGTTGTACATTTTAGACTTCAAGACTCTTTTATACTGAAGTTTTCATTAGAGTAAAATTTTAATTTTTGCTCAGCTTTCAGCCCAATGGCAGATTTCAGAGAAAAAATAATGCATTCTTTCAAACCACAGACTATAGTTCCTCCACTGGTTAATATACCCTTTGTCACAGCAAATCTAAATTTAGTTTTTCAAATAATTATTTTTAGACTGATGAAAATGAAATTCTGTTTAATTATAGTACTAAAATAACATTCACTACTATGTTCAGGATTTTAGTGCTATAACGCTTCCGGAGAGACTACACTCATTTTGACACTGAGTATTTTGAGGGAAGGATTTACTGAATGACCTGGGACAGTTCTGCCACTCTTAGAAATTTGAACATGAAACTGACATAAAGTAACATTTTCATGATTTTGTGAACTCAGTCACACCTGATAATGGTATTAGCACTCCAGTTATAGAAATCATAAAACTTAAGCTAATTTCTCAGATAATATCACATAGATATGCATATCCTTACAGAAGATGTAAAGAATGACAACAGTTAAAAACCAGAAATAAATGACAATGTTTCTGCTTTAACAAAAATGTCTTAGAGGTTCCAGTTAGTGTTTTATACAAGTTCTCAGCCTAAATTGGGAGAAGGAACTGCTTACATAAGAGAAAGAAAGCAGTGTTTATTGATTAATTGCCCAGGCTTGATACAAATAATTAAAGAGAATTTATTGTCTTGTGATGTGCAGGATTTAATTCTGTGCCTCAGCTTGTTCCTAGGATTTTCACACAATTTTGATTATTAACTTTATCTATAATAATATATTTTTAAGAACAAAAGAGCCGGCAACAGTAAGACTGGCAGCTTTTACAGCAACCAAGACTGAAAAGATAATTTGCTTAAGCAAAATATGTTTTTAAACATTGTCATTGTTCCAATTAGCTCAAATTTTCCTGATAAAAATTTATCACAAGAATTCAATGGATGATTGTACTTTGAATTTAAAGCAAGCACAGTCCTTGGCTCAAACTGTAATTACTAAAATCCTCAATAATGGAATTATAAGGAAAACACTTCTAAGACAGATTATCACAATCCAGTATCTCACCTCTTCCCCCAGTTCACCTGACACAGAGTCTTGAGGTTAAAGATCAGACAGGTCTGAAATCCATGCTGCCAGATTAAGGTGTCTTTGAGTTTGGCACAGAAGGTGTGGAAAGATCTTGGGGCCGGAGCCCCCTCATGCCTTGCTGTTACAGAAAAGGGAAAGCAGGAGTCCTTCAGGTTAAGGCACAGGACCCACATCTGCTACAGAGGCTGAACTCGGAAAAGTACCCTTCTAAATATTACACACAGTTGTTAAAAAATAATAAAAGAAAACGGTTCTAACCTGGTTATATTCTATCACTTCAAATATTAAAGAAATTTGAACTTTACTGAGAGAGGAAAACACTAAGTAGTAAGGAGTTGCATTATCTCCCTTTTTTTTTTTTTACAGCAAAAGTAATAAACCTTTCTTTACTTTGGATGAAGGGATGACGATGAGAACTTTTGGGCAGTACCTGAAGAATCCTTCCTCATCAGTTCACTGGTGAGGGAGACAACAGTCAGAGTCTGCCTCTCCTCCTGAGAGGCTGCTCATGATCCTCCATCTGCCTCTTTCTCTAGGGGAGATTAAAACCCTTTTCATCCAGTTTATATGACAGCCAGAACTAATTACAGTACCTGGGAGAGTATAGAATTATCTGTCTTCAAAGCCAAGCAAACCTGCTTCTTGTAATGCCAAGCCAGGGACAGAGTACCCCTGGATTCACCAGGAACCACACAGCACAGCCCCCCTCTACCCTGGTCTGCACAGAAGTGAAGAATTTTTCTGTCACAGAGAGAAGCATCAAATACTGCTTCTTGTATTATAAAGCACATTTTAGATAAGTCCACTCTCTCCATGGAATTACAGAATGAACTTCAAACTGACCTATATTAGCAATTAATTCTTAGCCCACCCGAAGAAAAAGCTTTACACACAATATCTATTAATAGTTTTATTTTCATAAGTGCAGCTGTTACATTTTTGCTATGTACAGTTTACCTGGTAAGGTGGAAACAACTCAGTGTACTAATCAAGATGTTCAGTTTTACAATCCCCGAGCAATAACTTTCAGAACCTATTTGCAAGGATAATTCGATATTGGTAGGCACTCTGATCTGGAAATTTCAGACATGAGGCTGAGAGAAAAGCAACAAACTTCTCAACAGAAGGAGTCAGCTTTCAAATATATTTTTCTTCTTTGGGATTAAGATTGCCATTTTAGTTTCAAGCATTGCAGGTATGATTATACCTTGGGAAACAGACCAGCTTTGTTTGAAGTTCTCAAAGCATGTTTTGTACTATTTTGCTCTGAGCAAATAATACAGATGATTTTAGTTTGCTGTGCTTTGAAAACAGCATTCTGGGCAGAAGCTTTGCTGGTCATGCTCAGATGTATTGGACTGATGAAAAGCTAGATTTTGGGCTGGAAAGTATTTCTGTCCATGGCAGGATGGAGGAGCTGTGTATGATCTCTCATTTTTTTGTATGTGTGTGCACTTAGACACCAGTATATACTTTACCTGAGCAGGATACAGGTCTGTGTTTGAACAAGCATATGCAGGAACTGTGGTCTTGGCTGAAGAAAGAACATGTTCGTGATTTCGCTGATTTTGATTTAATCTCACATCGCCATTGCTTTGCTTTATCAGGGCTCAAGCATTTCTAAGCTTTTTAAGATTATATTTAGAGAGCTCAGCTGTAGCTATTTACAGATTTGGAGCTAAATTGCATTCTGATGAGATTGGACTGGTACAAGTGTATCTCCAGCAGGGTTGATATATTTAGCCTCTCTTGTTCCTAATTTAAATACTCCTACACTCTTCTGCTTTGATGATATTTGGATCATAGGAATCAACAGAAGTGTTTGTTTCTCAGTAGCCAATTATTTTGTACTAGAGAAATTACTTTTGACTGGGGAAAGAGCTGCTAGAATATAAAGGAAGCATTGAGGTTCTCATGGGTTTGCATGGTTGGATGTGGATCTAGAGGAAAAAGGCTCTTCTGAGAAGCTTATCATCAAGATTTGTTATATTCTGAGAAGGAAAAAAAAATACTTGTCTAGTGGCTCATTTGCTAGAGGTCCCCTTTCCCCCTTCAGTGAGGGGGAGGAAAGGGTGTATCTGTCACAAAACCAAGTCTTGGTTCAAAATCAAGTTTGGTTACGCAATGCATGCACGGATGGCATGAGAGATGTTATCATTACAAATGTGCATTTTGGTACGTGATCAGTGCTTCCTGCCCTGCCTCTAATTCCAGTTGTAACAGTTCCTGTAAAATTGCAATCCCAAATTTGATAATTTGACAAAATAATCCTCTCAGCTTTGCTTTTCTCTGGTCACTGCCAGTGCCTCATTGTTGACTGAAACTTTATACTACTTCTGATGACATCACTCCTGAGGATGATGTCATCACCTCGCCTCTTAACACAGAGGTCAAAGAAGAAAGATAAGAAATTATGTCAGAAATGTATTGGCTGGCAGGTGAACTGTCAGCAAATTATTACAATACTCAGGAACTGTGATGATACAGAAAGCAAAATCCCCAAGCCAAAGCTGTCAAACTGCAAGGATCTCAGGGGGACAGATACAAAGCAAAAGCAGCAGCACAGTCAAAACTGGCAAAAAGTTAAAGTCAAAGGGGGGTGAGTAGAGAATGTTTTAGAAATCTCTGCAACTAAATAACATCTACATATACTTTTAAAAAATTGACTCAAATCAAGCACTTACAGGCAGATTAAATGCCAGTATTTACATACTACAACACCCTGCACTGTTTCAAATGAAGGATGAAGTAAAGTACTAGATAATTGTACTTGAAGGAAAAAAGGAGAGAAAAAGAAAGAGAAAAAAAAAAAGTGAACAGAGAATTCAGTAGATTACCAGAGGTACCTGTAGTACTGCATGAAAATATCTACTCATGTTAGGAGAGAAATTCCTTTGTTAGGATGGTGGGATGTTTAATCAGGTAATTACAGAGTCAGTCAAACTGCTTTTTGATGTTTACACTGGAATAAAACTAGATCAACTCCTTATTTACACTGCCTGAGCTACTCTGAGTTTATTACTTATATAAAGAATGTCAACATGACTCCAGAACCATCTTTGTTTATGAGTTAATTATAAATTAAAAACTAAAACCTCATATTTTCTATTTACTGAATAATTTTTACCTGCACATTGGGCATGCATTAACAATTGCAGTCATTCACAACCCAGATCCTGTGTGTCTGAACATCAACCCTAGTTGTAGTGGGGAAAAAGCCAGAAATTACTGCTAATGCACAATGGTTTGAATGGTTATTTTGCTCACTGGCAACATCTTTGCTAGGAAAATCTAGTGTCCTAAGACAGAACTGAAGGCTTTTTTTTTTTTTGGCTTGCATGGACTTATACAATTTTTTCTAGGAATTTGTTCTTGGATTTTATTAAATTTTTCTGTCCTTGTCAACTCTTTTAAAATCCAGTTTTAGTAATTTACAAAAGACTACACAACTTTCTTAAGTGTATTTTCGTAATAACTATAATCCGAGATCATAAACTAGAATTCCACTGTGACAGAGCTGTACAAACACGGAGTGAATATGTAACTTATAAGGTCTTTGAAATAAGAACCATAATTAGGTAATAATGAATTAATGTAAATTGGCCATCAAAGGGATGGCAAGAAAAATCTCAATGAACAGGTCCTTCAAAATTTTGTGGACAGTTTTAGATCAAACCTTGGTAAAAAAACATCGGTTGACTAACACAATGCCTCCAGACAGAAATCTGTCAAAGGGGAAACCTTCCAGGAAGAAAACAATAATACTTCAGAACTTCATAATTTCTGAATTTGTTTTGGAAATGACACTGTCAGGGAGTTTCCTCTTGCTAGGGCCATACTCGCTCTGTCAGCTAGTGTATGGGTAACTCCAGATTATTTTTTAGGAACCATCCCTGACCATACTATCCCCCAAACTCTGCATTGGGCTGAGTCAAATCCATAGCCATGACCATGCTAAGGCTTGGACAATACCAAAGTACTGGTTATGTACCGTGCTTGGTCCCCTAGACAGAACTAATTGAGAACAGTTATGAGCTGACGTGCAGCACAAATAAGGACTTCAGAATGAGTTGGCAGAGGTTTTATCCAGGAAGTAATCAGAGGAACACCACTCTGCACACTGGTCACACTGTGAATAAGAATAGAGTGAAAAAGCACAGAAGGATGGTGCCCTGTTAAGGGAAGCTCACAGATGCTGTGCAAGCATTTGGCACTTCCCACAGCATCCTGTGTATTGTGGCTGTATTTACTCTGCAGTGTAGGAAGAGAAAACATGACCTTCCACATGGAATAATTTAAAATGTAGAACGTTATTCTGTGGGCTATTTTACACCAAGCAGCAGATGGCTGGACATTGTAAGTGACTAAACACAATAGATTACTTCCAAAAATGAGAACCTAGCTTCTGGATTTCTGAAAGAAGCATGAAAGGGTGGGTGTTGTTGAGACTGTGGAAAGTCTGTTTTTGTTTCAGTATGTTATGATTATGTTTTGACTTTAGCATAGTAGTAGAAGACCATAGTGGACCAATACGTTAGAGGAGTCCTCCCACCTAACATGGATGATGATGGGTGGAGGCTACCACTTTCAGACGGAACACAATATGGGATTGTATTCCACACAAATGAGGTGGGCCGAGCACTGCTAGGATCCACAGTCAACACAGATAAAGCTTCTTGTATTAACAGACATGGGATTATTTACCAGCATTTCTCATTGCCTACTGACTGCCCACTGGCAAGAGATTAGATATGAAATGCCTGGGAAATTAAACCGCAGTTGTGTATTACTTTCTCTTTGGGACTAAGTATACACTCTTGTTTGTCATGCCCAGGCAGAAACTGCCTTCACTGACTTTTCTGTTCTAAAACGGAAGTGTACTCATAAGTGTAGCTGTGTAACCAGGAACGGAGGAGAGAACAAGAGGTAGGGATTGGAGGCCATGAGTTTGCACTGGATCCTATCGCTCAGCAGCTGTCTTAGCTGTGAGCTGTACAAAGACTCGCCAACATGGAGAGAGAACTAAGAGAGCTATAGGAGGAAGATGTGTCTCAGAAAAACAAATTGGAGGATTACAATCGGGCGATGATCTAGGGAAGATTCCACTAAGATTGTTTTGGAGCGTAACCAGAAATTTAACAGAAATGTAAGGCTTAAGCGCTAATTATTCAGCAAAGTACTCTTCCCAGGCTTCAGCTGCATGTACATTTTGGGGGCTACAACACAGAGATGTAGGAAATCCAGCTCTCAAAAACTTGTTTTCAGGCCTAAAACTAGCAGAGCGTTTTAATAATGACCTTTGACCCTTTTTAATTTTATTTAACTTTTGTCATATTTTTCCCCCGTGTTACTCTGTTTTCCCGTTCATTTGTTTTGCACATAGCACCACTCCTGAGTTCTGTAAACAAGACTTCAAAACAGCCTGGAAGATTCCTTCATCAGTTCGTTTTTAACACGGACATCCACTTCCCTTTTTAGCTGTGTAAGGCGTGCAGGGCAAAGTTAGGCTACAATACGGCTTACATGAAAGGAAACCACGATCGGGTGGAAAAGCTTTATTTCATCGCATTTATTTAAGGCGATAAAGCGTCTGATGCTGAAAGACATGTTTCCGATGGCGATGAAATGCTAGGCTCTGGCAGCCCAAGTGACGCCTATCACGGACCTGTCTTTGGTCAGCCTGGGATGAGCGATTTCCTTTTCCACCCCGTTTTTCCCAACTGGAACGCGACTCGCCCTCGGCCGAGGGATCACCCCACAGCACCAGAGCACCGCGCCACGGCCCCGCCCCGGCCCGCGGCGGCTGCGGCAGCTCCGGCCCCAGAGGGCGGGGCTGCCCGGGCCGTGCNGGCGAGCGGAGCTGCGGAGCGAGCCCGAGGCAGAGGTGGGTGCCGGGGCTCTGCGGCCGCTGCGGGAGGAGGGAGGCCCTTTCTCCTCCGGCTGCCCGCGGGCAGCGAAGGCAAGGCCGGGAGCCGCTGAAGGCAGCGGGTCCGTCCGGCCTGGGCATCCTGGCGGGGCTTCGGGCGGCTGCCCGCATCCCCTGCCCGCATCTCCTGCCCGCCTTTCCTTGCCGAGCCGCCTGGCTCTGGGCAGCGGCAGCTGCGCCCGGATTACCGGGCGCATCGTGGCTGGGCACTGCTTTGTGTGCAGGATTAGAGGGAAGATGTGATGCTTTCCTGGTGTCCCCTCAGAGGGAAGCACCCTGCGTGGGGATCTCGGTTTGGGGTCCGTCCCCTGCCGAGCCGTGTGAGCTGGTGGTGGCCAGTGCCCCTCTGTGTGCTGCTGCTTTCTCTTTGGCTTTAGGAATTTTTCTTCCCTTTGCCTGGCAGCTGCCGATGCAAATCGTTGCATTATGCCACTGCTTCACTAATACTTTCCCTGATCCTGAATAATGACAGCAGTAACAGGACAGAGGGATTTAATGACATAGCAGAGCCTGACTAGTAGCAGTGCAATGGCTACACAAGAAAATAAACTTTCAGATATTTTGTACTTCTTTTATGTTACCCCCCCCAACAGTTATTACTTTTCTATTGGTTACATTATCTCCTCTCCCTTTAAGAAGCAAAACTAAAAGCAAATGTGTCTTATGGGGAGGAGACAAAACACTGCAATATTGTTATCCCTGTCAAATAGAGGAATTGCGTAGAGGTCGTATCCCAGCCTTGATGTTGCAGACCACCTAGCAGATAATTTTTCTTTTCCCATGTAAAGTCATCAGCCTTGATAGAGCTTTGGACCTCTTATTTGGTTCCTAGTCTGAAGGGTGTTTTGAAATGGCTTATTTTCTGGATAACTTTATCTGTGTTCCTGCCTCTGCTGTCTCAGGAAGCAGACACTGGTAAATACTTAGTGTAAATACATAAGGTTTTGTTGTCATCAATGCACGGTACATTAGATAAGTGAACTCCTGTTACAGTAAAATGAGCCTGCTTCCATGAAGAGAACTAGAGAAAAACTGGGGAGACAGTGGAGGAAATCAGATGGAAAATGCTCAACATAAATATGTTATGATTGTAGGCATAAAGCCATGGAAATAGCTTCTAATGGTTCTAGATACTTTCTGCTTTTCTTATAGCTCCAGGTCACTAACATAGATACAGACTAACTGATAATATCTGCTTACCTGATGCAGTGGGGCCTGTTTGTAAGGGAGTTGGGCAAATTTTAGTCTTTGACCCTTTTCCATACCTGAGCATGTACAGATTTGTTTATCTGTGAACATATATACACATAGCAGTCATCAAAACCAGTTGCAATACAGTAAAAGCTTGCTTTAAACTATAAAGATGCAGAAAATACGGAGTCTAATGAACAAATTTGTTTTTCAGTCATGCTGAAAGGATGCCAAGTCACGTGAGGTGTCTGTATGGAGAACTACTGCTGTTTTTCCACTCTGATTTAAGTTCCCTCACTGACATCAGAATAGTAGCACAGGGCAGCACAGTACAGACTTACCATGTATTCTTCAGCTACTTCAAAAGTTCTTGATTTCAGGCATCAGTTTGTACTTTTCAAATTGTTAGGAGGTTTGAACTCTTCTATGCAGGGTCAGTCCAAAGGGGTTTCAGTCCTTCTGTACATTCCTTCAAAGGGTCTCTGAGGAGGGAAGCACTGTACAGTTGGGAAGTTAAGGTATAGTGGGACCAAGGGAAATGTGGAAAGTCTCCCAAGAAATCTCTGGGAAAGGAGTAGGTAAGTTTTGAGCTGTGATTTCAGGACTTCTTGGAATTTCGGTAGAGGTGTCCCTTGTACTGTGCACTGCTGAGTCTTAGTTTCTCTATTTGTTTGGTAGTAGCAATTGTATGGGTATGTGGTGAGTCAGATCATCCATCGATCTTGCTGGAAATTGTTTTTTCTGGCTTTAGTGTTGTTACTTTTCAGTGCTGACACAAGGGCAAGAATTAGGAGAGTGGGGAATGTGCAGCTGAGAGGTTGGTATGAGGACTGTGATTGTACTCTGGCCTTGAAATAATGCTCCTGGTCTCTTGGGTACCAGTGATACTCTGATATCCTGGCTGTGGGGCTATGGGTCAGTTCTCCTTTGTTTGAACATGGGGATTCATTGCAGGCAAGTTTTGAGTCTTCAGTTTGAATTTTTGATTTTAGCTGCTCTCAAGAAAATATTTTTTCCTTTACAGCAACTTCATGAAGTATTGCACCAAGTAAAGTTTTAACTGTTTGAAATACAGTGAAATATCAGAACCAGAGGAATATTCGTATTCATAGTCCATGACTGTGAGTGAGTGGCTTCTTGGAGGGACAGGCATCTTGGAAGATAAGTTTGACATTTGATCCATTTGACTCTCTGGCTGTTGTAGGAAATCACAATTTTTGGCACTGGCCTTGGGTAACTTGGAATAGAAGTCAAATAGATCCAAATAGAATTAAGCCCAGAATAATCCCAACTCTGAAATATTTCTGGAAGTTTGACTGGCAGGACACACAATACTCTTACTCTGGTGTAGAGCCAGCCATAGGCTGAGTTTTGCTTCCTGATGTGGGACATACAAGTGAGCTGCACCTGTCTCCCAACTGACCAGACATACTGTCAGATCACCTGCAGGAATGTGGTCTGTCCCATGCAGCTGTGACTGTGGGGAAGTCTGGAACAAATGTGAGTATAATCAGACTTGGACAGAGTTTGCCCTCCTATTTACAGAACAACCAAAGTCACACTGCTCAGCAGAGTGCTCTGGAATTCTTCATCAGGAACTTGTCCAAACTGGGGTCATGGCTGCTTATGGCTCCCTTTCAGGTCATGTGTCCAGGTTTCCTTTCCCAGGAAAAAAGAGTGTGCAAGGAGAGTGCTTGTCTATGTGTCACTTGGGTGAGCTTTTCCTGCTGCAGGTGGGGTATAGCCACAGTGGTAGACCATGCTTGAAACCAATGGGAGTTACACCCTCTGAGATAAAAGCCTCAGTAAGCTGCCCAAAATTATGTGGGGATCTTGTAGGAAAGCAGAGCTCTAAACTGAAGTCTCCCAAAGTCCCGTATGATGTCCTCATGGCTCCTGTAGAGAAAGTAAATCCAGGCTCTGATTTTGCTCTGAAAAATGCACAGCTTTGGGGTTCTGCCTGGACATTTACTCAAAAAGGTAGGGTGGGAATTTGTGGCAGTGACTTTAGGTTGGATTGATGTAGGAAGTCACAAATAGTTAAGAAAAAGGCTTTTGAGAGTTCCTAATGATTTTCAGTTTCCTATCTGAAATGGCTTAAAATACTAAGAGATTTGATTGTGATGATCAAACAGCATTAGTGACTTTACAGTGTATTGACAGATTACTAACAAACAAAAGTACATATTTTAAAAATAATAGAATGATGGATATTAAGAGCTTTTTCATTAAGAAGTCAACATTACTATGGTTGTCACATAGACATGAAGGGTTAAGCTTAATTTTGAAAATATTAAGCTAGAGAATCTTCATCTGAAATATCTTCTTATCTCCCCTGCCTTTTTATCATGAATCTTTTTTTAGAACATAACCTCTGAAACTGTTTTTCATGGTAAAGCATATGTCAGTAGTAAAATTCCATTAGTTGTCGTAGAAGGATTAAGTGTTCAGTATTGCAGACAAAGTTGAATTGTTTCAGAATCAAGGAAATAAATATTTGACATGCAGTAAAAGAGTGTTAATAAGCACTGACTTTGAAGCATTATAATTTACTTACTATTTTTTGTAAATGAGGAATAATTTTCTTAAAGGGACCACAGTCTGATTCCCAAATACAGTCTGTTCTCTCTCAAGCTTTACATACTCAAACAGAAACCAAGGGCAGGTCAGGGGACCAGATGGACCAGGTTTGTAAAATTGTCATAGTTTCAGTGTCAGCAGCAGAGCTGCAGTGATGTATTTTAACTGAACACTGGCCCATCGATTTTTATCTTCCCTTCACCATTTCACAACTTGTACGGAAGTTCTTAGGAGAAAAGTTGATTTGTTTTGTGCTTATGCCCATCACTTCAGCTGTGGACCAGGGTCTCATCATATCACATATTAAAAGTGTAACTATTTCTGTTGGTTTTTTTTTTTAATTTTTTTTTCGTTTACCATTGCTGCAAATCTTCCTCTCCTGTCCTACAAAGCCAGTGGACAATCATAGCTATAAAGCCTTAGAAAAGGGCCTGAAAGAGACCTAGATGTTGCCAAAGCTCATTCTTGTGACCAGACCAGCTAGCATAATCTATTCTATAGAGCTCTGTAAAGCTTTAAAAGAAGGTGTCTGCTTCTAAACTGGTGATGGGAGCAGTGCCCAGTCCGTCTGAGCTTCTTAGCTGTGCCTTGGAATTCTTGGGAGACTGCTTATTGGCCTGTGCCTAAAAGAAGCAGGTTTTGAAATCTACCAGAAGCAGATTTTGAAATTTAAATAGATTCAGTAGAGGTATCCAGATTGTAATGGTCAGGTCTGTGGTGGTGTATGGGTTAATGTACTGCCTTGGGCACAGGCACAGCAACAGTGTCTTTCTCAAAGGTTGCCTGTTCTTAAACCAGTCCCAGCAAATGTTTGTCCTGTTTTCAAAATGTTCTGCATTGGAAATTTCATATCTTCCAGAGGAAGTGTGTTTCATTTTTTATTACCCTTACAGCATGCCACCTAAATCAACTGTCTGTTTTTAGAGTGTGGATATCTAATCTATTATTCATTAGTGTTGTGGCACCTGACAAGACACCAGGTATTGCAAAAGGAAAAAAGGCCCTTAGTTCCTGTGATTTTTCAGTATTTTGTTTTGAAAAATGCAGTAAAGAAAGATGAACTGGTAAGAGGAAGAGATGAGCTGTAAAAAACTCCCCAGAGAAACAAACAACCAAAACCATGCCACGAGGGGTACAATTACCGGCTTTTCCAGTGGAATTAGGACATAGTCAGGTGTACCTGTATGAAATAAGTGGATTATCTAGATAATCCAGAGTATCAAGATTGATTTTACTCTGGCATCCAGCAGAATGGGACTTTAAAGAATTTGTTTTGTTAGGTCAGTGTTTGCTAAGTGAATAAATCAGTTAATGAGGGAGATCACATTGCTATTTATTTTTGACTTTTTTTCCACATGATGATAAATTCTGAAAAATGGCTTCTAACAATCAAAAAGCGTTGAAAATTTTCTAAGTTTTTTGGAAGGTGCTACTAGCTAGATTTACATTAAAAATTATGCTAGAAAATACCTTTAATTTTATAATAGTCACAAAATGTAGAGCTGTGAAATGTCTTCTGGCAAAGAACAAAACTCAAACCATTTGAGAATCCTGACAGAAACAGTACAGACTGTTCTCACTTGCAAGCTTAGATCAAAGGATTCTGAATTTTTCCAGCACAAGAAAAATTCTATACTAGAATAGTATAGTGTGTCTACTAGCATGGTATGAAAACAAGAGTTTTACTAAACTGAGTGTAATGAACAGGCAGGCACTGAGGGTTTAACCTGTGATGTAAACTTGTGTTTACTGCTGAAGTTGCTGCTGCCTGGTCAGTGAGTGAAAGGCTTCTTGGAGTGGCCAAAGTGAAGTATTGCTCCAAAACCACATCCAGTCCCTCTGGGGTTTGAGGAGTGTTGGTTTCCTGGAGTGCTGACATGGCATGGACCAATTTTAGGTTCAGACTACAAACTTACAAACCTCAGACTCCAAACAATCTCAGCTTTGGTTGACATGTAAAAAAGGTAGGATAGAGGCCCTACAACCATTGCATTTCTAATTTCTGGACTCTTCTCCATTTTAACTACGACATCTTTTGTTCTCTACATTTGAAAAATAAACCCATTTTTGTCAGTTTCTTGTGGAAGTGAGATTTATGTGGTCAGTCTCACGGTCTTGTTTTAATTCCACAATGACTTTGTTGCACATGCCAGGTTCAGCCCAGCTTGAGAGGAGTGTCCATCACCAGCTCACAGTTTGAATGTGGCACTTTTTATGAGATAAGATATTTACTTTGTCTGGAAGCAAGCTGTGCTGAACTGTTTGGCTTCAGAGCTTGAGGATGGTGTCCAGCTTTTTAAATTTGTGGATATAAAATGAATCTTTCTGTCCAAAGACAGGGCAGGCAGAGTAGCTAAGATTTTTTGTGAGTAAGAATAGTTGCAAAATTCTGTTCAGGATTTTAGAAGGCCAGCTGGTGTAACTTGTGAAGAGGATGTGTGAGTCCTCATATTTGGATTGTCTGCCCAGAACTGTCCCAAACATTGGTGTTTATATACTGTCCCTGCAGGTCCTTCTCCACCAAGGAAGTCACTGTTGTTTTGCACCTAGAAATTTTGTTACTTTAGCAGACCAAGCATTAGCTGGGTGGAACTATACTGTGCAATTTTGACCCTAACTGTAGCTGTCTTTGAATTTAATTTAGCTCAATAAGAAATGTGTTTGTTTTTGTGCTTTAGGTTGGAAAAATCCCCAGTAAAAACGGGAGTATTTTTCCATAGCAAAGGGGTAATTTTAAAAGTTTTGTGTTATCTGCCACCCCAGAGGCTGACTTCTAAACTTAGATTTGGGCCTGTGTCATGCCAACTTTTTTAACAGTTTAGGTGGTGGCCCCAAGATAATTAGGGGGCTAAGACTTTATGACTTAGTAGCAGAGGCCAAGAAAACTAGTTTTATTTATTCTTCAGAAATCTTAAGTTACTTTCAGAGAGGTATAGAGGAAACAGCTGGGATATTTGACATGTGCAGTGATAGGACAAGAGGCAGTGGCACAAGCTGCAACCAGGGAAACTCAAGTATTGTGAAAATTTCCCCTGTGAGGACAGGGATAAATAGGGTCAGGAGAGCAGAAAGGCTGAGAAATCTCTGTCCTGAAGACACTGAGAGCTCTG
This sequence comes from Bombycilla garrulus, assembly GCA_013400315.1. NCBI lineage: Eukaryota > Metazoa > Chordata > Aves > Passeriformes > Bombycillidae > Bombycilla > Bombycilla garrulus. The sequence goes on along the minus strand of VXBU01015045.1, from coordinate 1,002,704 downwards.
CAGGACCAAGGCTGTGGGCAGCCCTAGTGAGGTGTTTGGACCAGGTGCCCCTTAGAGGTCTGTTCCAACTGTTGTTCGGTGACACAGGGTAGGTAGGAACAGCACGAGTTTCAGGTGCTGTTCCCGATGAAATAGCTTGCCACTAGATTTGCATTCAGGAAGATGATGTTTCTAGTATATAATAGGAGCCCAGAAGTGCTGATACCAGTTCAGTGCTGGAGAAAGGACTGTAATTGCCATGAAGTTTTTGTGTGTTGTTTTTTCAGTAGGTGGCACTTTCTAGATGCCTGAACTGAGGGCTGTGCAGAAAGCCTTCTCCAAACACCATTTAGGGATTATTCTTCCATTGGTTAACATCTGTCCTGGTTTTGGCTGAGATAGAGATTTCTTCCTAATAGCTGGTGTAGTGCTGTGTTTGGGATTTAGGATGAGAATAATGTTGGTAACACATTGCTGGTTTAGGTGTTGCTGAGCAATGCTTGCATTATGTCAAGGATTTTTTGATGGCTTATGCCCTGCCAGTAACAGGGCTGGAGAAGCATAAGCAGTTGTGAGGACACACAGACAGGGCAGCTGATGCCAACTGATCAAAGTAATACTCCAGGCTGTAGACCATCATGCCCAGAATATAAACTGGGGGAGAAACTGGCCATGGGCTGCTTCTTGTGAAATGGCTGGGAATTGGTCAGTGTGTGTGAGCAGTTGCATTGGGCATCACTTGTTTTGTATGTTGAAATGCTTTTATTTGTATTATTATAATTTATTATTATAGTTATTATGTTCTTCCCTTTCTGTCCCATTAAACTGTCTTTATTTCTGCCCATGAAGTTTGTCAATTTCACTTTTCTGATTCCCTCACCCATCCTGTTCGGATGGGGAATTGGTTGTGAGCGAGTGACTGCAGTGCTTTGTTGTTGGCTGGTGTTAAACCATGACAGCATCTTGTACACTGAATACTTCAAAAATCAAACAGAATTTTTTCAAATTATGGCCTAATTTTAGTCTTAATCCTTTTGTGATTCTGCTCCTCAGTTGTCAGACAGAAACCAGGTTGGTTTTCAGGGACAATGTAGTGGTGACTACCATAAATAATTCTTCTTTCAGAGCACAGTTTGTGTCCTGCCCCATATATTGCAACAGAAACAGAGAAGAAAGCAAAGCCTCAGTCCACACTATGTGGAAGGACTTTTGAAAGAAACCGCAGGTGAACATTAGTTAATTAGAACAGCAATGCATGGAGGAAAACTGCCTTAATTATAACATTTCCTGTCTTTCTGATTTTTTTACTCCAGTGCTTTCATGGTATTTTTTAAATAGTCTTTTGTTTATAACTGTAAATCACAGTTTAAATTCGGAGCCATTTTACAGCATCTAATACATCTTTTTGTTGTTTATGGAAGAACACAGCTGACAGAGTCTCTGTTGTAGCAGATGCTGCTGCTGTGCAGTGACTGTCTCAGGCTCTGAGCTCAGTTCTGTTCTCATCACCATCAATGGGAGTTTCAGCATTGCCTACCCTGCAACTGTCTCTTACTGATGTCCAGGTGGTGTAGTACAGCCTAGCAAATAGCTTGTATGTGACTTTTATGCTTTATCCTGAGTGCACAGGGACTTTGATGAGACCAGTATCTCTGCATCTGCACGAGGTGCTGGAAAAATAGTGAAAACAACGCTGGAAGTCTTTAAAACCTATAGTGTTCAGGAAAGTATCTGCTTTAATTCATTCATATTTTGAAAGCCATTGAAAGACTTTCTTATCTTTTAAGCATGGCTAAATATGCATATTAGTAATTTCTGGGGGACTGAATATATTAAACAGGACGTATATTAGTAATGTGGAAGCAGCAACTAAAGGCGAAATGCTAAATAAATGCAGCAGGAGGGGAAATAAAGCAAATCACTTCAACTGTCAACATAGGTGTAATTTTTAATAAAACTGCAGATACTGTTTGAAAAAGCTGTTTGAAACAAGAACAGTGAAGTTGCATTAGAAAACAATGTTCAAATGCTCTGGGTTGAAGGTTGGTTGTCCAGCCTCAATGCATAGCTATTGTCTGAATGCATTATAATAATCTTTTAATGGGAGAAGTCCCTGTATGATGGGAAAATAGTCTTTGCCTTTATCATGGTGTAAAATGAGATATGCTCAAAGCTATTTGCCTGCCCTAAGAGCCTGTGGGAAAGGAAGGAAGATACACAAGGAAAGTATTTCTGGTGTTGAGGACACCATAAATATAGGATTAGATGTTATTCTGGAAGCAATGCTTTTCTCTTCGGAGATAATTGGATACGTCAATGAGCTTCACAGTCACAAAGTCTGACAGTGGTTTTGAATTCAACTGATTTTAATGAACATTTGAAAGTTGTTACAATTTTCTGACCTACAAGGTCCCTTTTGTCTTTAATAGCTCTCTACAAACATGCTGTAAATAAATTAGACGGGAAATCCTGATTTTGTGCAAAATTGTTAATTTGTGAAACAGGAAAGTACCCTACTGAGGATTCTCCATCTCTCAAATGTCTCTAAAATACAAAGCAGGAATCAAAATTGAGTTTGTTCCACCTTTTGCCTTTCAGGTACAAACCATGAATTACGTTGGGCAGTTAGCAGGGCAAGTGTTCGTAACTGTGAAGGAGCTCTATAAGGGTCTAAACCCAGCCACACTGTCGGGATGTATCGATATAATTGTCATACGTCAGCCAGATGGAAACCTTCAGTGTTCCCCTTTCCACGTTCGCTTCGGGAAAATGGGAGTTCTACGTTCCAGGGAGAAAGTGGTAAGAAAATGTGACAATTTTTATGTCCTGTCTGTGAGTTAACTATAACAGCATGGAAGTTACTGAATGTTCTTTGGTCTGCTAGTTGAGGTTTTCTTTAGACACCTTTTATAAAGAGCCTGAATTAAGACAAGCTTCAGTTATAATGATTGTTACTGATTCTTGCAGTTCAGAGCATAATTTGTAAGACATTGACTAAAAAACAAAACTAGCCATGAATTTTGTAACATTTATGTTCGATAAAGCAAAATTTTGAATGTGCTAATTTGAACCTGCACTAGATTTCATTAGTGACTCCTTAAAGCCCCTTTCTTTGACAAGTTCAATGATAGCTCCAAAAAGGGAGATATTAGTGAAGTAATATTTTCAGATAATAGACCCTTGAGGTTAATTGAAGATAGAAAAAACAATGAGGACCTTGAAATAAATGTAACTAGGTTGAGTGACCTGGCAGTGTATCAGATGTGAAGTTACCAGTGTGACAGATTATTTTAGGAAGTACTTTGTAACTCCGTATAGTCTGGATTTTAATGTAGCTAGAATTTTCAGCAGAAAGATCCTAAAGTCAGCATGGACATTGTTAATTTCTTACTTAGATCAGAAAGCAATTCCAATATATTGAATTGGTAAAAGTTGAAAAGTATTACTGTGCCAATGGTGTACTCTGTCCTGAAATATAACATAAATGTGGACTTGTGCAAGTCTGCAAAAAATTTACAGTCAAAATGGAGTTGATGGCAAGCATGGTTATAGTCAAAGAGAGAGAGATCCTCCTGAGAAGAAATGGAGATGGTTAGGGCTGTACAGTGATACGATAAATGTGTATCAGGAATAGACACAGGAATTGAATGTAAAGTTATTTTTCTCATTTGTGCTTCTCATAGTGTAAAGAGAAGTCTCTTTAATGAATTTGAAAGGCAACATATTAAGAATTTGCATTTGGAAGTACTTTTAGCACAATTTAAAAATAGGCTATGAATTAAAAGAGCAAATAGATTTGTGTGGCAAGTGAAGCATTCAGAATTACCTTTACAAAGATTTAGAACTTTATATAATGACTATAAACATTTCTGAGTAGAAGAGCAAGTTATCACAAGTAAGAAAAACGTTTTTGTAATTAATTGGTTTGTGAAGGGATACTGAAACAAACAGAGTGGGTCATTATTTCCTGTTTATTATAAGGTTTTCTACACTTCCCTGAGAAGCATATTCCCAGTTCCAGCAGCAGGACTTTCTTTTCATATGAGAATATATTTATTTCCTTCCAGGTTGACATAGAAATTAATGGAGAGGCTGTAGATTTGCACATGAAACTAGGAGACAATGGGGAGGCCTTTTTTGTGCAGGAGACAGATAATGATCAGGTAAGAGAAAAAACTATTTTTAACTCATTAAAAATCTGATGCCTGCTCTTCAGTCAGTTTTGTGTTTAGGAATCTTGTTGAAAAATATGCTTTTATCCATTTTATAGTTTTTAAAGTCTCTGGACAATATTTTGCTATGCAAATTTAATGTTATGCTGTTATTTAGACTTTATTTTTTTTGAAATGCTGAGATTTGAAAAAAGCTACAGATAATCACGAGTGAAAAATAAATCATGTGCATGCCAGTGTGTGAACAGAAATGGCAACTATAGAGTTCACATGCATCAAAGTTGTGTGCAAGCGGTTAATATCCAGGGATCTGTTTTTTGCAGAAATCTTTAATATGAGCATATGCAGCAGACTGCCAGTAAAAGTGCACATGCTCTGTAAATGTCTGTGCACACATTAATTCTCCTCAGAAACATGATCTCACAACTGTGATTCATGTGGGGCTGTATTTAAATGAGAATATTTGCTGTTGAGCTGTGGTTACATACTGGTCCAAATAAATTATGGTCACAGTAACTTTGAGTAGTCCACTATAAGAAAATTTTTGCAGGCATTTATCTTCAGATATAATTTTTGTCACTGTTCGCAGTAGGATGAGTGTTCAAATTCCTGTGTTGAGTATGATACTACTAGCTTCAGGTGAGAGCTTTGTGAATATGCCTCTCTAGATCTTTATTTTTAAAATGTTTGTGTGGTAGTAGTTATTTGGTGACTGAAATACTTCCATGAGTGTCTAGATATATATATATGATTGAATAGTAGGGTGTTTGTCTGACTCAATTATAAACCACTGACCTATCTGACTACTGTCTGCCATCTGTGTTGTGAAGGGGAATTGTATTTTATAAAATGTTCTAAACTAAGATTTTGTTTCTGCTCTGTATCTTACATGAGGTGGACAGAGACTTATGCCAATATTAGATGCTCAGAGAATGCTGTATTTAGAGCATTGCCCCTGGTTTTTCTAAGGAGATGCAGCTATGGAAAAATTTCTATATGCCATAGGAGCATAATGAACATCCAGATGACTAATCCTTGTTATTTTTCTGAGGAGTAAATAACTTAGATTTTGGTAATTTGTGCATAGGTCTTAAAAACAGTATGACTGGTGAAAGAGCTAACATGTTTTATGATTTGATTTTTTTCTTTTTTAGGAAGTTATTCCTTATCATCTCTCCACATCTCCCATTCTGTCGGAGGGAACTGCCTTAATGGAATCCCAGCTGAAGAGGAATTCCATAGACAGGATACGAAACCTGGACACCAATGCATCCTCACAAGTCCCGCCCCAAGCCCATGGATCCCAGCCTTCTACTGAAACATCTCCAGTCTGTAGCTCTGTGAAAAAAAGGAGGAAGAAGAGGAGGAAGTCAACTCATAAAATAGACAGCTTAAAAAGAGAGGACACACATGGAGACACATCAGAAGATGAAGACATGTTTCCCATAGAGATTAGCTCAGAGGAAGAAAAAGAGCCATTGGACAATTCAAGGTAGCATAGGGGAATTGAGATATGTAATGAAAACCTTGGCTAATCTTCCAGTCCATGCTTTCTAGCAGTAATTTCTAAGTCAAAACATATGTCTGATGAAGGTGTTAACTTTTAAAATAAAGCTTTAGGCTAGCAAGCTATTAGGAATATTAGTAATTAAAGTAATGAAAATGACATTAAAAACATAAGAATCCTCTGTGGTGTTCTGAACTAGATGTTTGAAAAAGATAACATTTCTTTATCTCCTTTTAGTTTAAGTTATACTAATTCTTCTCTGTGATAGAATTTGTTAGCTGAGGTATATGAAAATTCAGTAATCAAGTATGTTTTTTATATGTCACTTCCTTCCCCGTATTTAGGATTCCTGTTCCAGATGTGTTTGTTGATGACGTATCTAACATAAAGGCTCCTGCAGTTTCTGTGCTTTCTCAGTCTGCACCTTACCCTCATTCAGATGGAGAATGGTCACCTCTCCAAAGGTACTTTTTCTGATAGTATAGTTCTAGATAATACTGTAATTTTAATTTTCCCAATAGTGTCTTCTATGCAAGTACTATATGAAGTCTTACTAAAAGTTCTGATATCAAACATGGTCACTGACCATTATTAGATGAATGCTTTTATATTTGCAATAAGATAGTGTACCAAAACATCAGGTTGGCTTTTTCCTTGATGCAGCAAATGCATACTTACAAATGCAGATCCACAAATTCTGAGGAATATTTTCATCTGTTAATGTTACTGTTTGCATATAAATACTGCAGAGAGGATGAATGTTTTGTGAAATCTGAATATTTGCCTGATGCACACACCCTGTAAGGGCTTCAGTGAATGTAAGTTTATGTCTTCAGTACTTTGAATGTAATCCTTTTAAGAATTTCCCAGATAGGAGTTAATACATAAAAATAAGATTTTTTTTTAATGAATATGATCTTTTTATGTTGCTTTTAATATAGATATATTTACTGTGTGAAAAACCCACAATAAGATTATGTATGTACATACATATGAAATATGTAATATGTATGTGAAGAACACATACTGTAATTTGCTTACTTTTTCCTGTATGTGTATTTGTGTGCATGTGTATACCTTTCATGTCAAAACAGAGCAGTTTGGACCTCCCTTTTTGTGTCTGTCAGAAAGGGACAATTTTTTGCTCAATGCGTTGCACTATAATTCCAGTTAGGTTTTTTGTGTGTGTGCCCCATGCAGACTGCTGGAGTGCAGCAATATTCACAAGACCTTTTCCTAAGAAGTCTGATCTCAATATCCTGCCTCTGTAGTTGAGGGGCAGAGGAAGGGAGCGTGAGGAGACTATTTCAGGGCAATGGCTAAATTGAACTGCTTTGAATTGCATTCTGGAAGAAGTGTTCTCCAGTGCCTGTAAAGCTGTGATTGGCTTCAGCAGGCTGCTGATAGCATTTGTCAATACCCTGCCCTTTCGATGGCTTTTGGAACTGTGCGTTCTGTTTGTTTCTTGATTGCAGTATCCTGGATTTTGAAAACTCTGAATGTTAATTCAGCCTTTGTGTAACTAATGCACAAAGGGTTTATGTTAATCAGCACTTGTGAATATAATGACACCCTGCCTTTCTTTCTCCCAACATGCTCTGCTGCCCAGTAAGGCTATAGATTGTACAGGGCAAACCAGTCTCCTCACTGTTCCAGCAGATGGAGGCCTATCTAACTCTTGTCCTCAACAATCTTCTCACTTTTCTCTTCCAGACAGGTAGAACAGTTGTCCTCCCTCTTTTCTAGACTGCTTTTTTAATCCTTTTAGCACTTTAATACACCTTTAACACTTTAGACTATGTGAACTGCTGTTGAATTTATAACTGTACTTATTGCTAACCCAGACACTTTGAAAGTGACACTGGAAACCACTTTCTCTGCTTGCTTCTTTGTGTGCATTGAGTAGAGGTAAGTTATCTTGATGTATCATCCATTGAAAGAGGATGGCTGTTATAAAATCATGTCAATGAAAGCCTGAGTTAAAAAATCAAGTTCATTAAGATGATAAAAACCCCAAAAAGGAAGAACTTAGCTAGTAAATTCGTTCCTCTAAAAACTGACATTTCCACATAGTTTTTTACAATCAATATATATTTTAATCCCATGGTTTTCCTGAGTTGTTTGCTTGTGCATAGATTGCTAAAATAAAAGCAAAACAAAAGCCTCAGAGATTAAGTGAGCAATAAAAAATGCAAATCTTGTAATGGGAGGAGCCCAGTGCCAAAAGAAAACTCTCCTTTTGTTCCATGGTTTGAGAGGGAGAAAGACTTCCGGTATGTTAGATTGCAACAAGGGGGAAAACCTTGCAGAATAAAGATGACACAGTAGATAAGGCATCTTGGTTAAGGTTCAGGAGACTAAGTCTGTGCAGTAGTGTAGGATTCCTCCTTTCCACAGAGCTAAAAGTGGATGCAGACACTTTCTGTGTGTATCTTCAAGAAGTCTCAAGATTCTGCACTCAGGCTCATTCACTACATTAAGTCAGGGGAGAGTGGTCACAGCAATGTTAAATTAAATTAAACAATTTAAAGTAGTAGACTATTACCTCTGTAATTCTCCATTATTGCTGGGAAAGCTTTGAGAAATGTATCAGGCTAAATTACCCATTGCTTTTATCAACGTAGTTGCCATACTAGGTGCCTAAGGCCATATCAGAACTGATAATCTTGAGGTTTTCCCAGCTTCTAGGTCTGCCCTCTTTAACCTGACCATGTTGCAGTACCAAGTCAAAGTGAGATCCTGGGATATTCAAAACTGTTCTCCTAGCATGTTCTGCTGGCAAGGAAGGGCAGGAGTACAGGCTGGGATGGAGCAGTGATGTGCTCTGGGTGGCTCCAAGAACTTTGCCTTCGAGTTCACCTGTCTTACAGGCTAGATAGACATTTAAAGTGCAGTAGCAACTTGTTTGAGTGAGGCTCTGTGATTGCAGCTGTTGAAATCGTAAATGCTTGGTGGGTCTCTCAGCAATTTTTTTCCCCTGTGTGTGAAATAAGGAATGCTATTATGGCCACCTAAGAGGAGATTCAGAAGCTTTCAGTCATTGTTGTGATGTGCATGTTGTAGGCCTCTTTTCTTCTGATCATCTTTATCATAGGTATTTTTCATCACACAAGACAGGACTTTTTCTCAGGTCACATTGCTGCTTTATCAAGGATCTCTTTGCTTCTAGTGGAAAACACTGTAGAGATTGTTGCAGTCTGTTATGGCAGAACTGCCAGCTACAGGCCAAGTTCCTTGTTCTTTGCCATTAGATTAGTTTAAGTGCTGTCACAACTGTTAAGGAATACATAGGGCTGTGACACAAATATTCAGCATCTATGGGATGTGAATCAGAGATGCTGATCTAAGCACCTGAAGTTTCCCTTCCTTCTTGGGTGCTGTTGACAGGATGGGTGGCTCTGGTTTGATCTGCAGTATCTCAGCAATCTGTGCAAGACAAGGAAATTTCAGTTGGGCTGAGTCAGTGCATGGCTTAAGGACACAGGAATTGCAAGACACAGTTCAGGCCAAGGCAAACCCAGATCATAGGGCAGCAGTTGCAGTAAGAGCATTCACAGAGCAGAGCTCTGCCTGCTTTAACATACACACATATGTGGGTGCTGTATTTGTGGCACTTTCATTGTGTTTCTGAGGATATAAATTGTGGTGCTGAGTAACAGCTCACGCTCTTCCCCACTCGGCTGTGTGTACAAGGGAATTGTATTTTCAGGGAAAATTACGGAGAAGGATAGGCTCCCCTCCATACTAAATCTGTTTTCTTACTGAAAAAGTCAGAAGTTCTACCCAAGCTGAAGCAATACCTCTGTTCTCTCAGGGTATCTGAGTAAGTGAACTTGGGCTGAACAAAGACAAATTGGAGATTCTTCTAAGTAAACAGTAGGTATCTTGGAGGTTAAAATATCTGTAGTGCATAGGGTAAGTAAGACACGAAGTGACAAGGCTTCCTTAAATCTAGTTATTTTAGGCTTAAAGCAGCAGTAGGAGCATTATTGCCTATTGAGATTTTCTGAAGTCCTCAGGCTACTGATTTCCAAGATTTCAGTGGCCTCTAAGTATGGAACATGCTGCAAATCCTACAAACTTTTCAGTGGGAGATTTAGAAGATGCTGAAAAACCCTCTAGGCATTTCTTGAATCCTTAGGGCTTGAAAATACTTTTAAAGTTGCACTATATTGATTCCTTAATTTGTCAAATTATAGGTTATACCCTAAGGACTGATAAAACAATTGAAATTCGTAGGCCCTAGAAAGATGGCTTATACATTTTATAACTTATTAGGTAACATAAGTATCTGTAGCTAAAAAGTTCTAGTGTCTGTACATATTCAAAGTGTATTTTACTGCATAGATGAAAACAGTGAATAATGTACATAATTAGGTTGCTGGTATTCCAGAAGTGAATGTGAAGAAATTATTTTGTTGTGATTAGTGAATTCCCTACCAGCTGGCTCCACAGAGCATTGAAAAAGGGAGACTTTACAACACCTTCCAGAAGATAAAAGGGAGGGGGTCTTTTCACAGGGACATGTAGGGACAGGACAAGGAGCAATGGCTTTGAACTGAAAGCTTGGACTTTTGGCAAGAAATTGTTCAATATAAGGGTGTTGACGCACTGGAACAGGTTGCCATGAAAATTTGTGGATACTCCATTCCTGGAAGTGTTCAAGGCCAGGCTGAATGGGGCTTTGAGCAACCTGTGTGTCATGGCAGGGTGGTTGGACTAGATGATCTCTTCCAACCCAAACCATTCTGTGATTTTATCTTTATATAAATTCTTCACATATGATTTATTATTTATCTTTTTTTTTTGAGTAAACTGAATATCCAAACTAATTTGGCTCTTCCATAGAACTGTAGAATCACAGAATAATTTAGGTTGGAAGGGACGTTAAAGATTATCTAATTCCAAGCCTCCTGCAGGAGCATCTCCTTCGAGGCCAGGTTTTTCAGAGCCCCATTCAGTCTGGTCTTCAGGGATGGGAAGTTCAGAACTTCTCTGGGCAACCTGTGCCAGTTCCTCACCACACTCTCAGCTTTTTGTCCATAAATAATCTCAAGTAATTCTTCCCAGGGCTGCTCTCAGTCTGTTCTCTGCCCAGCCTGTATTGGGATTGCCTAAAATCAGGAACAGCACCATGCACTTAGTTTTGTTGAACTTCATTGTATTAGGCACCTTGAGATGGGAGCCTTTTGAGAATGAATGTAACTCAGTTTGTACCTTTGATTTAGGAATGTTCTGGATTCTTTTGTTGCTTTTAGTTTTTAAATCAGGATTGGATAAGTACATCAAGACGTGATGGCTCAGATAAAAAATGCAAGCTTTGTTCAGGAGGTTCTGGGGGAAATTGTATGACCTGTGATATACACAAAAGCAGAGCAGATAATCTGAATTTGTCCTTCTGTCCTTGAAAAAAATGATTCATTATTTATTAATGACTGATTTGACTTCACATTCTTGACTTCACCACATTAAAAGTATGCTACAAGCTGATAATTTACTAATTAATTTATAAATATTTATTGTCAAGTAATTATCAAAACAGTTAAGTATGTTTCAACTGAAAGGGCTCAAATTCTTTGCGTAGCTCTCCTGTTGCTTTCCTTATAAACAGCCATCCTGTGGTCAAACTGAACAAGTTAGAAAGGAGTCAACTGGATTTCTTAAAGTATTACTTAGGATAAAGTGTCTTGTTGATGTGAGTAATTTCTGCACTTTGCATGCATTATAACAATGCTAACATCTATTCATCTGCTGCTGATAGTACCATCCCCATTCTTTTTTCCACACAGAAAATCAAAAATCCTCCTGAAATGTTCAGGTCCAGTGTTCTTGTTCTGTCTCTTTCAGCTTCTCATATACTACTTCTCTGACAGTACTTTCTGAAAAAGGGATTAGACCTCTGAATGCCAGTGTAAGAGGATCCTGAACTGTTTAGACTATTTTTTTATGCTTTCATACTTTCAGTTGGCTCTTGATTATTTCAGTCTTCAGTACCTTGCATTGGTCGACATCAGTTTGGAAAGTGCATTGAGGTTACTTTTGCTTTTGTAACATTTTTTGTTTATTTTTCTTTAGCCCTTCAGATTCACGTCCTCCTACTCCTCAAAGTGACTCAGAATTAGTCAGTAAACCTACGGACAGAAGTGGACTGAAGGATAATCCCCACATGCACTGGGCATGGGGAGAGCTACCCCAGGCTGCAAAGGTATCTAACATAAGTTTTTTTAATTCCTGCCAGCATCTCCTGTGCTTTAATAGCGCACATGTGCTTAGACTACTGTAGACTGATGAAAAGGAGATGGATCCAGGTTTTACATAAAATTAGTGTTTTATGTAAGAGAACTGAATCTTATTCCATAGGAAGTATAGGAAAGTGCCTTATGGCATGGATATTCTCAATACTGATGATATACAGTAGAAAATGAAGAAGTACCTGAGACCCAGTCTTGTAAAATTTAGAAGCTTAAAAACCAGAAAAAATAAAACCCAGTGTCCTTTGGTAAATCACTGAAATTCACAGCTGATCTTAAATGGAAATAAGGTGCTTGGTATTAGCAGTCTGATTTACAGAAATGAAAATGGGCTGCTTCAGTACAAAAGCATCCAGAGACACCTGCAATTCTGTATCTGTGGATGTGCAGACGTGCTGTTCTCTTGGCTGATAGGACTGGCTTGGTGCCTGTCTCCTCCTGGAGCCACTTGTCCCAGTTAGGTGTGGGATGTGCAGCCGGCACGTTGTACAGGAACTGTAGGCAGCTGCCCACACTGCAGGCTGGTCGGGTGCTGGCTGGCTCCTTGGGATAGCTCCTGTGGAGTCACAGCATTCCCTTGGGAACAGGGAGCCTCAGGGTTTACACGTGCACCAGGGTATGAAAAGTAGAGGTCAGGTTTCAGTGGAATACTGCAACTATGGGGGCTGGGATAGTGCAGAGTTTGGTACCTCCTGCTGAAGGCTGGCTTCTCTGCAGAAAGAACTGCAGGAGAGATGGGCTCACACACAGTACAAAGAGGAAAAAATGCTGCTTTGCAGGCTAGGGAAGTGGGCATCCTATTTAGAAAGACTTATGTTCTGATGATGGTGCCAGAATTATAATGGCACTATTTATTGTAATTAATTCACTGTTGGTAATTAGTGAAAAAACAAAGGGTACGAATCCAGAATTCTTAATTTCTCTAGAGGAGCTCTGGCCTCTTCTTTCATATGCCAGTAGTGAGCTGTCTCATTACCTCTGCACTATTCTCCTCCATGTGTGTATTACAAGATATTTGGGAGCTATTTTCTGCTCAAAGATAACTGATTTAAGTGCACAGGTCCATGCAAGAGTTCCAAATTAGCATTTGCTGTCTAGAATGGAGGGTTTCCTGCTATGAAGTTTAGGTGTATCTTTTTTTCTCCAGTCGCACATCCTGGTGTGTATTGCAAATTTTACTCCCAGAGGCTTTTCTCTCTGCAGTCCCTGTCTATGTCCCTAGCCAAGCTATTCTTGCCATACCTGAACTGAGAGTCATGCTTTGGCTGCTGTTTAACTTCATATAAGAGTTGTTTAATTGCTATGACGTGAAGGTTATAGCAGCTGTTCAGCTACTTCTGTAGTTCAGCTCCACTCTGTCCCTCTGTAAGAACACTTCCTGTCCCACACTCAGAGAAGATCTGGAATCTTTTCTATTAAATGATTTAAATTCTAAATGTGGGGGTTAGACAGTGTCCTGGTGCCTGAGACCATCTTGATTGCACAAAGACTCCAGTCTACACCATCTTCTCTTGTTTGTCAGGTTTACTTTCTGAGGGAAAGCTGGGATTTTCATAGGGGGAGAGGAAGGCAGGGTCAAAGGTGGGATGTGCAGGTGAATGGAAAATGAAGACTGTAGAGCACATTGCAAAACAAATTTTTCCTGGCCCCAAGATGCAAATGAATTTTGCACAAACACACAGCAGAGAGGTCTTTTGCATATTGTAGTCTCTATCTCTGTGGGGGCTTTCTGCTGTAGTTGGTCATCTTGACAGTCTCATCTCATTGGAGTGAACAGAACAAGTTAAACTCCAGCTGTTATATTTTTTAAGAGCTTTTCCTTGTAGTAATCTGTTTAATTTTCCTTACAGGCCAGTTCTCTGCTCAAAGCAAAGGAGCCCAGTGTGGCAGATGTAAATCCATCCGAAAGCACTCACTTTCGGGTCATCCAAAGTTCTCCTGTAGAGGAGTTTAACACAGTGTCTCCTCTGCCTGCCCTTGGACAAACAGATGCAGCAATTGCTGATGAAAGTGAGCCCTTACCAGCTGAAACAAATAAGCAAGAGACAGAGCTGCCAGGAGCAGCTGAACCCCCATTGCCTGCAAATGAAGAAATAAAACAAGCTGCAGCTTGCTCAGCCCAACCGACTGGCAAAATGGATTCCCCTTCCAGAAAGAAAGGTAAAGTTGTTGATGCTGCACTTTTATATGCATGACTTTATCTCCAAATTTCATGGTGATAAAGCATCTTATTGCCATATAAATTAATCCATGCCCTGAAGGCACTTTCAGATCAGGAAAGGAATAAACTTTGGAATGAGCTTATAAGCTTCAAAACCTGGATTGTCCACCAAGCCGTTCACGTGAGATATGTATCAGAAGATTCTTCTTGGTCTGAAGCTTTTGGCAGCTCCATGCATATGAGCAAAACTAGAAAACTTGTTCCATTTGACAGATGCAGGGATTTCACTTTTATGTATAAGCAGACTGTAGATCTGTTGTTTCACCTGGGTGATGTGTTGCTGGTAATTGTGGAAACTCTTTGCTCTAGTGCAAAGCTGTAGTTTGTATTTTGCACAATTAACAGATTTGGCATAAAATAAGATGCTTCTGTTTTAAATGCTTTTCAGTTCTGTGTGGTACGTGTCCTGCCCTGACTATGTGAAATATAACTTCATCTGCTTTTCTATCCTGGTTTCTGGGCTCTATTTCCATGGTGTTTAACAGCAAGTGAACAAGTGTTACAGTCCTCACATGAAATTTATTTGCTTACAAATGTTCTGTTTTGGAGCACTGATTAATCCATAATTATGTAAGCTCTATATAAGCCCAGTTTGTGCAGCTGCTTTTTAATCAGTAAACATACAAGTTTCTTGGTCTCTTCCCCATGCATTCCACTGTCTTTGAAAACAAAAAATGATGTGTCTCTCTGCTTGCTATTCAGTCCTTGTATAGATTTTGTGATTGTTTTTGTGATGCTTGGAATTGGAACAGTTGTGGGTTTGAGAATGAATTCCAAGTTAGGTTTTGGCCTTACAGGGGTCACTTATCTAGGCGTACTGGCAACAACAGGACAGTGGTGGCTCTGTGTTGGTCCTGGTGACAGGCCTAGAAGGGTTGTGTTGTCTGCTACACACAATGCATTAGCTGTATGTGCTTAAAAGTGAGTTGTCTCCATAACGAGCCAGTTATAGTGTGTTAGTGATTATATTTGTGTCTGTTATGTCCTTTTTTCAAGGAGGGATGGAAGATTAGTTCTCAAAGCTTAAATGTTCTGACTGCCATACTGTGATAATAGGCCTGTGCAAATAGTTAGGTTTTCCTTTTGTTATTTTCCTCTGGTGACCACTGACATCTGCTTCACAGTGATTTTGTCTGGGATAGGGAGTCTTTGGCATGTCTCAAAACTAGTCCTCTGCTGTCCCATTTTGTTAATTCATAGTTTGAACAGTGTATATGAACTACTTGTTTTGAAATTTTTGGCAGTATAATTTTGTACAAATACAGTTCACAAACTGTTATAACTTTCTGGTATTTCCATCTTAAAAAGAATAGCTAAAGAGTAATAACAGCTCTGGATTGTTACTCAGAAAATAGAATTTAATAGGCTTCTTTGTTCTGTCCCTTATAGACAAACGGAGCCGGCATCTTGGTGCTGATGGTGTCTATTTAGATGACCTCACTGACATGGATCCAGAAGTTGCTGCACTTTATTTCCCCAAAAAGTATAAGTCCTTTTCTTATATTTTTACTTTTTTAAAGAGCCCTTTTCATCTTCCCTATTTAGATCAAACTCTTCGTTGCCAACCAGATAAGACATCTTTTTCAGGGTTCAAGCAGAGATGAAGGCAGAAGAAAAGTAAAATTTTGTAGAGAGGAATATTAGAACTTTTGGAAGGTGCTGCATTTGGGCCTGAGAAAAGTACTTGCAGCTGGTTTTCTGCTTTGGTCAATTAAGCATCATATATTGATTGTGGGTGGTTATGTAATTTACACTGATGTTTGTGAGTGTTACTCACATGTCCTGGGAGAGCAGTTGGCCTTGGGATATATTTATCCCCATGTCCTGACTTATTACCAAAAAGAGCGTACCTTACTGCTAACAGTAGAAAATTATTGCTCTAATGTTGTTTTACTGTGGCTGATTGACCTATAAATATGAATGTGAGAAAATAATTTTTGGAAGATGCATGACAGAGTTACATTTCAAAATACTGCACCCTCAACACACAATTTCCAACTTGTTCTGATCTTTATTGGAGCCTCTTGCAACAGTTCTCTTTCAACATAGTCGCTTGATGAAAGTCATTAAGCAACAACTAAAGTAGCTTGTGTACTTTATTTTTCTTTTTTTTTGCTTGCTTAAACTCAGCTGCTGTAATATTAGCATTTCAATAAAATTGAGAAGGATTAATTATATGGGGAAAATGTTAGATTGAAAATTTCTTGAATGTGTTCATATAAATCTGGAGTGGGAAGCAGAGTTTGATGAGCTTGCACTTTGTAATAATGATCTCATCAGATTTTAAGTGGGTATAATGATGTATTTTTTCTGAACATTTCAATCCTAGTAGTTTACATGTAGAATGTTTTATTTATATGACATGTTTATTTAGATCACATATTTACATGACACATAAATACACAAACACATTATTTGTTTGGGTTTAGCTATCTTTTTATATAGTTAACATCAATTAAATAATAAACTTATATGCTTATTCTTGTTCCTGTGTGGGAATAGTTCTACTAGTATAAACACTGCTTATCGTACCATTATTTTGTCTACTTAGATTATACAGTTTATTATCTTATTTTCCTAGCTCTTATTTATAAGTGAAGCTATAATTATACATGCCTAGTTTAGGCAAGTAAGTAGAAGCAATCTAATATTGGAGGGCACACAAAGCCCTGTTAGTTTGTTCTGTTTTGCTGTAAAATATTAAAATTATTTTTTTTTTCTGAAGTGTGTATCAGATATAAACAGTGCTTGTTAAAGGGAGTGAATTTGGGAATGGACACATGTGGACTGGATTCCTGGTTTTTCTTTTCCAGTGGGGACAATGCCCAAAGCAAGAGCACGGCCGAGGTGGGGCCACGGCCAGCCAGCCACTCTCCGCAGTCTGTCGGGAGCTCGGGTGTTGACAGTGGGGCTGAGAGCACCTCGGATGGAATTCGGGACTTGCCCTCCATTGCCATTTCTCTCTGCGGAGGCCTTACTGAGAACAAAGAGATAACCAAAGGTACAGGATGACTGTGTGAATTGCAGACATATGCTGGCAGCTGCGTTTGAGCTTCCCAGCCTGAGGCTGCAGAGCCCTCCTGTGGCTGTGCTCAGCACTGGGTTGAGAAAATAAATACTTGGCCATATAATGATAAACTTCCTAGAACTTCTCACGATTTTTAACACATTTGAACAATCCACTACATATGAAAATTTTTGGAAGTATTTTATTGGTATTTTTACTTCCTGATAGTGCTATGTTTTGTATCACAGTAGTGTAAATTATATTTTTGCCTCTTAGTACAGTATACAGCTAAGAAATTCAAAACCGTTGGAGTCAGGAGTGAACAAGGTGGTCCATAATTGGGGACATGAGGAGAAGGAGTTGCAAAGTTTAACCTGACTCCTGTCCTACCTCCAGTTTCTTGTGTAACTTTTAGATAAATCACAATACTTTGTGCCTTAAACTTCCAGTGGCATAATGTGAAAGTGAATGTGATAATACTGGCACTTTCTGCAGTAATGTGGCATCATAAAATCATATGAGCCTGATGCTACACTGAGTGCTACTCACAAGCTACTTATTAAAAGGTTTCAAATATACTGTGATTTATTTGAGTCATACTGTCATCTGAATCACTTGTAAATTATATAATTTTTCTGAAAGGAGATTTTCCTCCCTCAGAGCTCCATCCCTGAGCTTTCACTTTAGGCTGTATTTTGGAAGGCAAGACACTCAGAAACAAAGAAACCCTCATCTTCTGAGACTGAGAGTCTTTGAACAACTTGCTTCCATATTGTAGTTAAGTCTCAGCACCCTCGTAATGAAGGTGAAACCAATGTGTCTGAAAGGTGCTGAGAGGTTTAGGTTGGCCCATCCTGGGCATCTATAAATGCATGCTTTATAAATGTAACTTCTTTCTTCCACAGAAGAATTCTTAGAACATGCAGTAACATATCAGCAGTTTGTGGACAATCCTGCTATCATTGATGACCCTAACCTTGTGGTTAAGATTGGAAATAAGTAAGTATATTTCATAAAAAAAAAACCAACAAACTACTGTTGTAACAAAGACACTTTTTGTCACTTCAGTCCATTATATCACTGTAACTGTAGCTGAAAACCAGGTTTTGAATGTCTGTACTTGGATTCATCCAGAGTCAACTCCCCAGGGAATTCAGGTCCTTCTAGTTACCTTTCCTCCTTTGAATTGAAAGTGAAGAGCAGATCCAGATGACTTATTACAGCTAACTGACACAGTTTGAATTTCAAGAAGCTGTTATTAAATGCTAATAGTATTCACATTCAATTGACAGAGTAAAAATGAAATATAATGTGAACTTGCTAAGGCTTGCCCTGAGCTAGTTTGAAGAATTAATATTTACAGGGATATGTCAGGATGCTTGCAGTCACTCAGTACCAAGCAGTTTTTTTGTATATACTGAATATTTTGCTAATATGCCTCTGTGGAGGCATTGCTTTTCAAGACTTATCAGACTTCACCACTGAGTATGAGGCTTCTATTTCTGCAAGACTAAGAAATTATTTTTTATGTTTATATTGCTGGCAGCAGGGCAGTGCTGTGGTCTAAGCCAGATGCAGCTTTTTCGGGGGCTCTTTAACTTGAGAGTTCCTTGCACCTTGCAAACAGTGTTAGAGGAGGCATCATGGCTTTGTGCTGTGTCTAGGGAGGTTTGACTACCCTTAGTCATAGACATGGGTCATGCTGCAGCCTCATACCTCACCCTCTCTGTGGTCTAAGGTGAGTCACTTCCTGCTTCCCTGACACTGTTCTCTGAATCTGATGGTAGTATTTATCTGCCTGGTGAATGTCTTGGGAAGAGAGGAGACCTTAGTGAGGATCTTAATGTCATATTCTCTTAATGTCTGAGCATCCTCTTCCCTAGACAGTGGGTGCTCTAATTGTCCTACTGTCTGCAACAAGTGTTGAGCCGTGTTCAATGTATAATAGCAGGAGCTTGATGTCCTAGAGACCCCTTCCTTGATGGAAAAACAGTGAAAAAGCTTGTAAAAATGTGGCTTATGCTGTGATAAAGAGGAATATAATAAGGACTGTAGCTGGATGTATGCAGCCAGAGAGTTGCGGTCAACAGCTCTGTCCAGATGGAAGGTGGTGATGAGTGGTGTCCCTGAGGGCTCTGTCTTAGAACCGGTGCTCTTCAATGTCTTTGTCAATGACACAGACAGTGGGACCAAGTTCACCCTCAGCACATTTGCAGGTAACACAAAGCTTAGTGATGCAGTGGAATCAACAGAAGGAAGTGACACTACCCAGTGGGACCTGGACAAACTTGAGAAAAGGGCCCACAAGAAACTGTTTAAATTCAACAAGTTAAAATGCAAGGTGCTGCAGCTGATTTGGGGTAATTCCAGATTCGAGTGCAGGCTGGGAGATGAACCCATTGAGAGCAGCCCTGTACAGAAGGTTTTGGGGGTTCTGGTGAATGAAAATCTGGACATGAGCCAAGTGTGTGTGTTTCCAGCTCAGAAAGGCAAACATATCCTGGGCTGCATCCAGAGCAGTGTGGGCAGGTTGAGGGAGGGGATTCTGCCCCTCTGCTCTGCTCTGGTGAGGCCCCACCTGCAGTGCTGCATCCAGCTCTGGGGTCCCCAGCACTGGAAGGACCTGTTGGAGTGAGTCCAGAGGAGGGACATAAAGGTGATCAGAGGGCTGGATTGCCTCTCCTGTGAATACAGGCTGAGAGAGCTGGGACTCAGCCTGGAAAAGAGAAGGCTCTGAGGAGACTTCATTGCAACTTTTTAGTACTTAAAGGGGACTTAGAGGGAGAGCAACTCTTTACATGGTAATAGTGATAATTTAAAGTGGAACAGTTTTAGACAAAAAAAAGAGAGGTCTAGATAAGCTGTTTGGGAGGAATTCTTTATTACTATAAGGATGGTGAGTTACTGAAACAGATTGTCCATAGAAGTGGTGGATGTGCCATCCCTGAAAGTGCTTAAGGCCAGGTTGGATGAGGCCCTGAGCAACCTGATCTAGTGGAAGGTCTCCTGGCCCAAGGTAGGTGAGTTGGAATTTGGTAATCTTTAAGGTCCCTTCCAACCCAACCATTCTGTGATTCTATGATGACTTGAGTAATCTGTGACAAATATCCTTTCTACTGAAGGCCTAGCTTCTCTTGCATACCCTGAAAAATATGTGGTGAATACCTGTGAGCATTCTGTGGAATAAGATGGGTCTGTTATTAGTGGTGCAGGCCAGAGTTTGAACTGTGCTTCATGGCTTAAACCTGCCAGGTGGTGAATATCCGGTAGATTGTAAATTGGGACTTCGGGATTACTGTAAATTACTGATAAAATGCTGTAATTGTCTCCCTTGCATGCCCAGGTACTACAACTGGACAACAGCTGGTCCCCTTCTGCTGGCAATGCAGGCATTCCAGAAACCTTTGCCAAAGGTGAGATTGAACATGAAGGCTGGTAAGAGGAGGAGTTTTGAAATGATGCCACTGATTCAGAGAGGGAAATGGATTGTTGTACAAGAGAATATGCACATTAGTAAAATCTACCCACACATAACAATTTGTCTGTTTTTTGTTATGACCTAAATAAGGACTGTTTGGTCTGTGAATAGTGTTTGTTTTCTAGGCTAAAGTTATTACAACTATTTTGGAGTAATAAGACTTCTTTTTTACTTCATTAATATGGATTGTAAACATCAATTATATTGACCCATGTTGGTGTTTGTTGCAGATGAATACTTGGCGTTTACTTTCCATTTTATATCTATGTATATACAGCATATATTATTAAATAAAAATAACCTCAATGAATAAGCTTTATGTACTAGATGAGGAAGGCCTGCAGCTTGCTGCCTTTTTGTTTCTCACTTGGCTGTTCACAACCCAGGTAGGCAGTGCCAGATAGCTCTATGACTGTGTGCCAGCTGTGTGTGTTGGCTTAAATAAATGTGCTGAGGAAGTTAGTTCAGTGCCACATGACCTGGTGCCACGTAGATGCTTGTGATAGAAATACTGTAAATGTATATAAAGCAGTACTATCACCATTACTGCTATTTTGTGTTCTGGTTAGACAAAATTTATTAAATTTTTGAGCCTAAACTTTCCTCCTGCCATTTGCAGCACTTCACATATCTTTGGGATTGTTCTGTGTGAATTCAAGTGCTATCTCTGTTGCCATCGCTGTGGACTAAAAATTTTTTAAAAGCTGAGGATACTTTCTGTCAGTGTTTTTTTCTTAGTGCCCCATTACCTCTATATGCAGTTGTGTGCAGCTGCATGGTACAATCCCAATATAAAATAAATTGATTCTAAAAAGCCCAAGTATCTGGTAAACACGGCTAGAATTTCAAAGATATCACAGAACCAGATGTTTTGTGCATTACGTAAAATGTTCTAGTAATTATCAAAGGTGTGATTCATCCCCAGGAACTCAAATGCCCACAAAAGGTACATAGTTATCCTACTGTGTCTGTTGGGTGCTCCCACAGTGTCATTCAGACCTTGATAGGTGCCTGTTGGGTCTTCAGTGGCAATAAAAACAATGTAAGGTAACTGCATTTTAAATTAAACACTTCAAAGCCTAAGCCAGATGTCTTGGGTTTGCCTAGGATGGGTAAATGGAAAGAAATACTATGAAATATTTTTCCATAATGTTACAGGACATGGCAATTCTTTCAACAGCTTTATACTTATGTCATTATTCATATAGGTTATCAGTTGAGAAAAATCTGTGAGGGTGTAATTCATTGTGCTTGGGTTTTTTTAATAGTTAATTTATATTCTGGATCCTGATAACTTTCTAGAGAGTGCAGTTTTAATTTAGTGGAGAAGCCAGTATTTATAGTTGGAACAATCTGTATGATTGGAAAGGTTTACTTGGTTTCTTGTACCTCTGAAACTAAAATTACTCATTTATGTTACCAGTCATCCTACTGATTTTCTTCATGACTTGTTACTTAGAATTTTGATTTGCTGTAGTAATGAAACTAAGGAATTGAAATACTAGGATACTTTATTAATAAGCATAGTTTACGAAGTGTTTGAAAACAGAAGTTTTTGCAAGAAAAATTCACAGATGTTCTGTAAAATACACTTAAATGCACATCAAATTGTAAGCATGTGAATTCCCCCACTAAAAGTTTATAGGACATCTGCTTGAAGTTGCTGATATGTTTGAGAATCTCCTTAAATTGTAGCCATTGTTCTCAATGGTGGCAGTCTAATCTCCAGAGTTCCATCTGCTCTGTTTTTCTTATTTTGTTTGAAAAACTAAGCTTTATTCCTCTGTTGTTTCTTCTTTTTTTTTTCCTCATATAATTTAGATAATATAGTGAAGAAAACCTATAGAAAAACTGAGAAAAGGATCTGTTGTGCCACAAATTATCTGAACACAGCCCCCTCTTAATTGCTAAGAGTTCTTTGAATTTTTTTTTTAAATCATTAATGAACATCACAGCTTTCTTTTGGTGACCATACTTGCAGTGGAAGTTACCAGCTCAGAAATACAGTGGCCAGGCTGTACTAGGGTGTACCAAACCGTGTCCACTTTTACTGTACTATTTTCCCATTCCATCTGTTGCTTCTCTCTGAGTGAAGGAATTCGGCTCCCCTTGTTACAATGTGTAAAGCTCCAGTCATTGTGGATATTGAAAGAAACGTTTCTACTGGTGTCTAGGGTGTAGAACTAATGAAAAGTAGAAAAGGTTTATAAAAGAAAATTAATAGCATGATAATTCACAAACTCATACTTCATAAATTCATAAAAGCTAGTAACTTCTTTGCTTTTTTCTAAGTTGGTGGTTAAATACAAACTTTGTAAATAACTCTTGCATGTCAGTTTATTACTGTTTTGCATGACACCTTCTTCAGGAAGTGTTTTTTTATTATTTTTTTAATGTATGATTTGTACTAAATAACTTAGAAACAGCAGGTTCTCCATTCTAGACATTATGCTAATATCTCTTTATGCTTTTTTTTCTTCTTTGATTTGATTTTTTTTTCATTTTCCTTTTAAAAATACCATAAGTATTCATGCTTAAGTTACTTCAGAGCAGCTCTGGATACCATTAGATTTTGCTTTAGTAGAATTTATGGTCCACAGACAGTATGTTTACTTTTATTCTATTTATTATCAGTTAAAATTGTGTGTTTGGCACTTTTTCATTTATGTGTGTCAGGTTGTCCTTTATTTTGGGCCTTTTTTATGTTACCATCCATTTATCACAGGCAACTGTGGAATCTATAATGAGGGACAAGATGCCTAAGAAAGGTGGAAGGTGGTGGTTTTCATGGCGAGGGAGGAACAGCACTATTAAAGAGGTAAGTTTAAGAAGAAAGCAGTTTCCTTCTGGTTGCAGTGGGAAGGCTGGGTATCTCCATATTCATCCCTCAGAACTTTACTTCAGAAGGTAGCTTGGTACACTTAGTTTGACTGAGGGTATACACATTAAACACGGTCTGAAGTCTGGTTTGTTTTGACTTCAGAAAGCTTTGGATCAGACCCTACCTAAAACATTTGCCTGAAGAGTTTTGGTTGTGCATTTATTTTCATTGCATAGCTCTGAGGCTGTAGTTACTAATGTATTAAATCTCTTTGGAAACCTAGAATCAAAGAGTTGTGCCACTAATTAAAAGCTTTCATGTGTGTTACCTACCTTTCTGCTCTTTGTTTTGATGGCCGAAGAGCAGACATATTTATGAGTAGTGTGAGATGTAAAACAGCAAAACCTGAAGTAGCAAATCGACTAAATAAATTGGTTTGAAAGTATTTTTGAGTTTCTTTTCAGAGCATTAGAAGTTTGTGACAACAATCTTAAAGTCATGGATGAGCATTAGAGATCGGAAAAAAACAAAGCTTTATATGAAATTCTGTTGGCTAGTAAAACCTCTTCATATTAATTTATACTACTGAAGTGTTAGTACTTGAGGGGAGAAAATGACTTCTAATATAATTTTATGGTTGTGTCTCAGTCAAGAACTTCTTTAACCTTGCATGAAATAACCATTGTACTGATCTGTGGGTATGGGTTTCAGAGCATGAGATTTTAGTTTTTTAGGTGTTTGAAGTTTTTAGGATTTTCTCTGAAAGTATTATGTTATCTCTTGAGCTATTGCAACTTTAAATGGAATTGTGTAAAGCAGAACTATGTGCTATTTAAAAATCTTGTGGAATGACTTTGATAGTGTTCAGCATCTACTCAAAAGCAGTTTAGGAAGTTTTACTGGATTAAAGATCTTCGTGATTCTATGAATGCTAATTTGTGGGGTTTTTTTCTTCTCCCAAGTCATGCTTTGCTTTCTCAGATAAAATCTAGGTATTTGAGGTATATGAACTGAGTAGCTACGAGTTGATTCCAGAGCTTCAACAATACTAGATGTTAAACCTCATATTTCCCTACTTCTTCCCTGCAAAATGAAATCATACTTACTCATTTGAGTTTTATAGTTGCAGTTTTTAGTTCTTTGTACTGCCTTTATTCTTTAAAGGTTTTATTTTGCCTACAAGCAAAGGACACAAACATGTTGTTGATATTTACCAAGTCTATACAAGGCAGAGTTTGATTTTCAAATATTTTTCTAAAAACATCTACTTTCTGCTCAACAGGAGATGCACAACTACTCATACTTGTATTTTTACAGGAAACAAAGCCAGAGCAAGGTATGAGTGAGAGTGGACTTACAGAAGACTCTTCACAGATGAGCAGGGCAAACAGGTACCCCCAAAAATCATCTGTACCTGAAACAAGCAGGAGTTACCATTTAAAAATGAAATCAGGTTACCTCAACTATTTGAACAAAGAAATACTGTGTCAGTGAAATACTTTTAATTTGTTACTCATTGCACCACATAAGTGCAAGTAAGAGGCCCCTACCCATGGCAGGGGTGCAGACCTTGTGAGTGCACTCTGGCATTTCTGTGGTTTGGCTGGCAGCTCTGGGACACACATTCCAGCCCCTTGGAAACAAGCTGTAATGGGAGCAGTTCTCCAAAGATACATGTATTTCTCTAGAGTTTTTAAGGGAACATTGTAGATGAGCACAAGCTGTTGTGAGATCCTGGTTGCTTAATTTTTTTTATTTATTTATTTGGATTTATGGCCTGACAAATTAATTGGTTCCTGCATATTTTGGAAAGTTAAGGGACTTTCCAGAGTGCTTTTCCCAGGCAATAGTCATGATTTTCTGTTACTTCTTTCCAGGATTGCAGAAGTCTCTTCCTTCTTGTGCTCCTAACGAATCACACTGTATAGCCAGAATCTCACCTTGGAGGGTTCCATAACATGAGTTTTAGCTTGCTTTGGAGGGATGAGTTAGTCAGGGACAGCTCTCCTTCCTTGTCTCTTTTCTGTGCATATGGCTCTTAATGTAAAGACATCGTGTTTGTGCTGGCTGCAGTTACAGCTGAAAAGGGCCAGATTCAAATATGTTTTATGCTCATTAAGTGAGGTTCAGGAGTCACCCTTTTCAAACAAAAAGCTCTCATTCTTTCTGGTGGTCAGCAGTTGCAGTCCAGGCAAATGTGCTGGAAGGAAGATTCCTTATTCTGTAGGAAATTAGCTGTTGTCTCCGTTGCCTCTCTCAGAACCAGAGTAAATCGGAAATGCTGATTTTCTTTTTAAGGATGACAAGTGACACACAGGTCTGTTTCTTACATGGTTGTTTAAAGATAAGCTTTAAAGTGGGATTGAGAGTTCAAGCAGACTAGATTCTGAAATTGCTGTTCTTTGTTTAAATTTTAACCGACCTTAGAAATCTCTCATTAAAAATTTATTGTTTGCAAGCAAAGCGTGACAAGTGGGATGTTGAGTAAAGCTTTTGAGATTGCATGTCACAAAGGATAAGGTAGGCTTTTAAATGTTGCTAGTCATGACATGCAGTACCTTTGATATTGGGTCAAGACTTCCCAACATCAAACATCCAGGTGTGATTGCAATAAAAGGCCAAATACTGATTGTTTTAAAGATTAGATGTGTAGGATCTGAAAGAGTTTTAACTTACACCTACAGTGATAGATTTTTTTTTTACTGTAGGAAAAAATTCCTTTCTGAGGAAGAATACCCTTAACAAGTTTTTAAAAAATGGTTGTAGCAGAACAAAAGTAATTATTCCAGTGTATATTTGAACAGAATACTGTGAGGGAGCTTAGGTTTTATGACTTTTTATCACTGTATTCTGAACAGGGTAATCCTGCAAATCCTGGAAAAGAATAATCCATTTATCTGAAGTTTCTCATTGAAAGAAAAGGAGGAATTATTTCGTATAATAAAACTTCCATAACCTCAATTTTTTATTAAATTAATTTTTAAATTTTTTTGGGGAGGAGAGAAGAGGGAAAGAGAAAGCCAGCATAACAAGTGCCTCTTTCCTCTTTTGGGAACAGAGGATTTTTTTTTGTAGTTGTAGTATCTAATGGGTATTATTTTTTTATCATATGAGATTTTTTTGAGTTAATATGGTGCATTAATTTATATTCATTACGTTTAAGTAATGAAAACTGTTGTTATAACCATTTACTTGCCTGTAACAATCCAAGTTTGAATAATGAGGATGGTGTGAATAAAAGTTTAGTACTTCATTGATATATTACAACTCATTATATGAATGACCTCCTATGAGACAGGACTTGGTAGCAGAGAATCAATGACTTATTTGGTGACTCACTGTTAATGCATTTTTAATGGATACTGAGATGCATTTACTGACATGATAACATCACTTTTTGTGTGTGCAATGTTCCAGAATGAAAGATGAATCTTCTTCAAGCGATGAAGACCCTAGAGCTGCCAAACAAAACCTCGGGTCATTACAAACCAACTCCAGTCATCTCTCATTATTGTCTGGAATCAGTTACAAAAAATCACTTCGACTCACTTCTGACCAGCTTGTGAGTTAATTTTACATCCTTGTCCTGAAATGTCATTTCTAGTACAACATAAACCTTTACTGTTATTCAGTCTTCAAAGCTTAATTAGCTCTTACATCTTGAATTTAATTTTCTCTTGCTATATTTTTCAAAAAAGCCTTTTCCCTTCTCTTTTCTGTATTAAATATAAATGTTGTTCCTTGCAGCAAATGTTGGGGTTCGAAGATGGCATCTCATTTAGAAAAATATCAAAATTAAATTCCAAAGTGTATTTGTCACCTGAGTGTGTTGGAACCACATCCTTTCTTGTAGTGTGTGTATGTGTTAACAGGCCTCTCTTCTTTCACCTTCCTCTCTTTTCCTTTTCTGTCATTTTTAGGTGGAAAGTCACATTTGGCATAAAAATAGTTTTCTGTTAGTAACTTCTAGAAGAGCTGCTTGTGAATATATAATGAGGCCTGGCTGTTTATTTCTTTGGAGCTTATTAATTTCTTTAAAGCCAATTCTCTTCCTCTGTGACAGAGGTGTTCTGGCTAATGATGACAAAACTGTTGCAGTTTTGTGTTCTCTACATTTCAATTTGATCTCGAAAAATGGGCTACTATAGGGAAATACTTCTTCTCATAAGTACAGATAATTAATTTTCTGAAGGAAACTCACACGAGGCATACAGCATTTAACAGCCCGTCACTCACTGCCTGGATAATTTGTAAGAAATGCAGAGTTTTTCCCAAGAGACAGATGAGATGTATTGGTTATTTTCTTTTGCAAAGAGAAAGCAGGGGTTACACAAATAAAAGGGGACTTTTCAGTTTCAGAAACCTTGCAGAAATTAGCTGAAGTTTAAAACTGCTCTTAAACTGGTTTCTTGATGAAACAGTGGGTGACATTCATCAGTTACCCATGAGTTCTGTATTCTCACCTCCTTTTCATTTTTTTATACTATAACTAATTGAAAAGTTGCAATGAAAGATAATGAAGAAAAAGATATACTAAGAGTATGAAATTCCTACAGGTCTTGGGAAAATGAACAGCTAGGTTAGCAAATAGAATTAAATGAGTTGCCTCTTGTCCCATGTGTCACTAAGGGGCACAGGAGACAGTGAAAGGCAGCAAAGTGGGAGAGTTAAGGATAGTTAGTGTAGGCTCAAGGATAATAGTTCATGTTGTGTGAGAGGTTGATTATAGTACAAAAATGATGTAAATACTGTAGAACACAAATCCCCCTAGAGAAGGCCTTAATTAGAGTCTGTGGAACTTCTTATTTCTCATATTTCTCTCTGCGTATGTATCTCTCTTTCAGAATGGGGAATGCCTGTAGATGGTCCCTATTCCATCATTTGTTACTGTTTATGTGAACATTTGCAGATTTTTTTTTAAATTTACCTGATTGTGAAACGGAATTTTTTTGTTTATTTGATTTGTTCTGTTCTATAAATCAATGCCTAATATGCACCACACAGGATAAGCCACTGTTGTTGTTATTTAGAATACCTCTACTGAAAGCAATAAAATTCAGTCTGACCAATTTGCGTTGGCTGGTTGAATGCCAGCTGCCCAGCCAAGTCAGTCTGTCACTCCCCTTCTCAGTGAGATGGGGGAGAGAACATAAGGTGGATAAGCAAAGAGGAAAACAGGTATTATTCTCTACTTCCCACCAGTGAGGGATGCCTAGCCACTTCCCAGAAAGCAGGGCTTCATCTCTGAAAGCAAACGTAAAGTAACAAATGCTGCCATTCCTCCTCCTTTCCTCAACTTTTATATCTAAGCTGATGTTGTATGGTGTGGAACACCCCTTTGGTTAATTTGGTTAATGGATTATCTGGCCTGGTTGTCCCCTCCCAGGATCCTGCCCATCCCTAGCCCCTTGATGAGGGAGGAATGTTGGAGAGACTGTGCTGGTGCTGTGCCAGCACTGCTCAGCAGCACCCAAAACACCAGTGTATTACCAACACCCTTCCAGCTGTCTGTGCAAAGCACAGCACTGTGAGGACTGCTGTGGGGAAATGAACTCCAGCTCAGCCAGACCTAATACAATTTCCATCCCTTATTCCATACCATTTTTAATCATACTCAGTTCCCATATATCTTTTAACTGTTCCACTGTATTTATTTCTCATTACTGAAATCCCTCCTTACCCACAGATAGAGCTTAACTACAACCTTAAACCATCTCAATATCAAACATACAGTTCATTGACTACTATCCCATCCTTAATAGATACCTATTACTTTCCCATTTCGTGGGCTTCCTCCACCCCTCCAGATCCATTGCCTCAGGATGGATGGTCAGGACAGGAAAGCAGCATCCCTGATTGTTGGGCACCAACGCTGGCCCAGCTCAGGTCATCATCACATTCCCCTTGCTCCTTGCAAAATTCTTTCTTCATCAGTTCATGTAATTCCTGTAACTTTGCTTCCTGCAGCATACGACTTACACTATAGATGATTTTTCCCCCAAGGTTAAATCCCCCTGAGGCACATACTGAGTCTCCCTATCCTTCTGCATTACCCCCCAAATACACCCTGGTCTTTGAGCAAAAACAATCCCACAAATGGTTTGCCATTACAGGAGGAGAAATCCATGCCAGTTTGCCCAGCCAGATACACAAAGGCAATGATCATGTGCAGCTTTTACATTGTGTCCATTTCACATGCTCAGTTGTTTGATCCTCTTGCTGATAATGTCTTGCAGAAAAGCTTAAAGCTCAAGAATGGCCCCAATGATGTGACTTTTAGTGTTACAACCCAGTATCAAGGCACTTGCCGCTGTGAGGGCACCATTTACCTATGGAACTGGGATGATAAAGTTGTTATTTCTGATATTGATGGAACAATCACACGGTGAGTTCATGAACAGGCAGAGACTTTATATGCAAGGATTTTCCCCTTTAATTTAAAGAAAATATAATTAACAGAGAATGTTAATCACAGAATCCTCGTCTACCAGTGTTTTGGGAGGTTTTGTTTCTTGTTTTGTTTATTTGGGTTTTTTAAAATTTATTTTTAAATTAGGCTTTCAAAGAATAAAACAATCTTTAGCTGGATTCTCAATTTAATAGATGCATGACATATGTGCCCATTATTTGGTGTTTCATAATAGTATTTACAGCAGTATTGGAGGACCTTCTGCAAAATCCTAACCTTTTGGTTGCATCATACTCATGAAGTAAGTAGTAATTAAATATGAAGGAGTAATTAAAAAGAAGAAACATGTGAATTTTGTTTTAAATAGCATTCCCGAAGTCTTTCAGTGATAGACATTATTACTTAGAAGGGTGAACTCCAAAATCAATGTCATAACTAGAATCTGATGGAAAGTTTCAGAATAACACTTTGGGTAAATTCATAATTTTGGAGTGACCAAAGTTATTGACCGACTTGGTAGTTTCTATTTATCTAGTGTATTTAACACTGGAGGAAACAATTGTGTGTGAAACAGGGAAAGCACAAAATAAAAATACAAGCATTGTCTTTTGAAGTGAGATGTTTAATTTATTTTGAAATCAATTTCTTTCAAGATCAAACTAAGCTATATCTTATTAGGAAAAAGAACAAGGAAAAATAATTTTCAAGAGCAATCAGAGGGAAATTAAAATACTTTATTTAAACTGAAACTCTTCTTTCTTGTGATTTATCCATTGTATGTCAAACTTCTCATTTGATGCCAATGTAAATTAACATCTCTCCCACTTTGCTTTCTTAAGCTTCAATAAAGTGAGTGGGATCTATTCTCTCTGCTATTGATCTGCCCTGAGTTACTGAACCAATCACTTCACCTTACAGTGCCAATGCAAATCCATCCTAAGCCACTGCCCAATATTTCTTCCTCTAGGATGCAAGTTATTCAGGGTGTGGACTTCTCGCTATGTATCTGTATAATGTTAAGTCAAGCAAGATGCTCATTTACATAATTTGTAATTATAGTGTAAATAATTTTTTCTCATACAAAGTGGGAAATACATTGAAGCCAGAATAAATATTTTAAAACAGTTTATACCTGGCCAACTCCTGGGCTGATGTTGAGCAGTTAGTTGGAAGTAAGATAGAATGTGCCTTACCTCATACTTCCAATTTCCCATAAACTTCCATTATGGGTAGGTTTAGTTTATTTAGAAAACATTTAATGTAAACCTCAAAAAGTCTGCTTAGCACTGGTGGCCTCCTAGAGGGCTGATTGGTGGCCTGTGTGCTTCCATATTACCTTTAGGTGCACAAGCTTTTCCATCGTGGTGCACCGGAGTACTTGAAACCACATGGCCAAGGATGAGCATGTCAGTCTATCTCAAAAAAAAAAAAAAAGGAATAAATTAATTCTCTTCTGATGACAGTCAGTTCCTTACAGAATACCTTATTTTCATGTGCAGCTACCCAAGTAAATTAATGGGATTTGTATTACACTTGACTGTTATTATAAGTATGGTTGTTTTTCAGTTCAGTTATATTGTTTTTCCTTTATTCAGGTCAGATACTTTAGGTCACATTTTGCCAACTCTTGGCAAAGACTGGACACACCAAGGGATTGCGAAATTATACCATAAAGTGAGCCAGTGAGTATTCAGTAAATCTGTTTGTGCGTCTGTGGCTTCTTTGTGTTTATTCATCTGTGTGTAAAAATTTAACTTTAGGCTTCTCTTAACCTATAAGGGTGACAATTTCATCAGTATCTTGTCACTTCAGTGATGCTTACGCTGTGTAAACATCTCCTGCATGATATCCAGAGCAAAACCTGCTTTGTGATAACAAAAGCAAAAGCCCCCTATCTGTGAGTGGTGATAGCTCTTCCAACTATCCCAAACAGATACAGACAGTTCCCAAGACTGCAGTAATTTGAATGAGGTATGCAGCTGCAGCAGGTGGAGCTTTCTTCCAAGCTAGGAATTGCAGCAGTATTAATTCATAAGATGCTAATGCACCTTCCTTTCACTCCTTGTTGAGGAGACTGTGAAATGCATACGGACTCTGTAGTCCAGGGTGGTCTCTGTGGTTGGAATTCTTCTTGCAGAATTTGACTTAACTAAAATGCATGGAATGAATCTGCTTGGGGGAGTTCCCTTTCTTTGCAGTGAGTTCACTCACTTCTAGGGAGTTTGGTAAAACAGCTTTGATTTGAACTGTCTAAACATCCGGCTTCTAGTCAAGCAAAATAAATCTCATCGTTACAGCACAGCACAATGTCTTATCTTGGCTAGAAATCTATCCATTTTGGATTCTCACTGCTAATACTATTGTTGTTTTATTTGTTATGTAATATATAAGTAATGAGCTTATATTACTTATATGAATATATATGTAAGTATATATGTATTACTTAATGAGTATTATTATTACTTATATAAGTAATGAGCTTCAAAGACATTGATGATGATCTGCTGATTGTATAATTTATTTTATTTCCGTATGTAAGTGTTGCTTACATTTAAAATGGATGTAAATGCAATTTAAATGTTAAATTGTAAGGTTAGGAGGGATCAGTTTTAAAATATTAGTGTCGTCAGTTAATTTTCAGAGCAGGTGATAAGTAAAAGTTGCTTAAAAGGCAATTAAAAGTTATTGAAAGTCAGTAAGGACCACACTGTGAAGGGCCTAAGGAAAAGGCTTTAACCTGGCAGCATCAGTACTTTAGCTGCTGTATTTTAGCCCAGTAACTGACCTGCACTGATGTCTGCTGTTCCACAGTAATAAATACCTTCTGTGTGACTGGAGCCGGAAAACGACTTGGATTCATCATGTTTGCTTGTGGCTTTTACATCCTATGTAATTCTTAGAGAAAGATGGGCATCTTCAAAAGATAGTCCAATATTCCTGGGATCTAACCATGTTTAGAAAAAAAAGTTTTTTTCCATTAGCTCTTGAAGAAGTATCAGGAAATAGTATATCAGCTAAGCTTTAGGTCAGTTAATGTTGCTAACATTATATTCAGGTATGACTTAGAGCAATTTGTTCTAAAACAGTGGGTATGTTTCCTCTGATGAATATGACCAAGAGAGAAACAATTAGACCGTACCAGTTCATGTGTGATGATGTGTGGGCATGCCTCTAGGTGAGTAAGGCTGGTGCAAAAGTACAGGTGTACTGTTGGTTCCCCAGATGAATTTTGCAATGTAGTCAAGCCATTGTGTAAACTGGAAGATCAAAGACAGAGTGTGGGGATTTTTGTAATTGCCCATCAAGAGGAAAAAAGGAAATGAGGAAAAATGCATTGATATCTGAATGGGATCAGATGAAGTATCTGCTTTTAATTTTTACAAGGAGGATTAGTGTTTTCTTTCTTGCAAGAATGTCAGCTTTTCTTATATATTTAGGTTACCATAAATGTTTGAAGAGCCTCTGGTACACATCAAAACTCTCCTCTTAGTTAATCTGATTTGTTCTGTGTACTAGAGTTATGCTAAGGTTTGTTTATTATGTTTTGTTTTACATGGATGATGAATTATAAATTATGGTTGTTAGAATCTAAATTATGCCAGAGACACTTGTCTGTGTTAGACATACGTGTTCCCTGAAAAGACAGGACAGCCTAGCAATTCACATACTGAATTCTGTGTGTAACCTCTGCATTACATTTGGTGAAAGTGTTAATTAATTTTTTTAATTGCAGTTGTTATTTCTGTGCCTGCCAGCATTATCAGTTGTTAGGGCTTTGATGATCATAAACATAGGGGGAAAAATAGATTTGACTCATGTTGATTTTCAAATTACTGAGTTAATTATGTCGTGGCTAGATATTAGATCTGAACACTATATAAATGCTTAATAGTTAGATCTAATGACCATGTGTGCCCTGAATACAGTATTTCTTTATTTTCTGAAAAGTAGTTTTTTTAATAGCTGCTATTAAGTTGACCTAGTATCAGATAGGATTCTGTTCTATCATGAACACAATCAAAGGCAACCTGTGACTTGTGGAACTGAAATATAAGTTTTGCCATGTTAAAGATTACTTCTCATACTGTGCTTGGAAGCTCAAGTTGTTTCAGCTTGAGAAAATACGTTACTGCTGCACATCTTTTTTTGCAGAGGCTTGAGAGACAGGAATGCAACACTGTTAATACAACAAAGGCCAATATACCAATGTCTGCTTTATGCCAAGTGTTTTCCTCTTTGCAGATGTTTTTTCAATTAATTCTAAGGACAGTGGTTCCACCACACAGGGGTGGAAAGGTAACCCTAAGGAGTCATAAGTCCTCAGAGGAGCAAAGTAAATGAGCTCTCTTTTAGGTGTAATCACTAAATGCAGCAGGGCTAGATGGTTTTTAATTATCTAGTTTTCTTGCATAAATGTTTTTACTCCTTTTAAATTAAGTCTGGGTTAAACATAAGATTATTTAACAGCCATGGTTTGATTCATGTGAAAGTAAACCATCAAAATTGTTAATATCTAAACACCTACTTTATTTTTAAAGTACTTTCTTCTTTTATATCTGCTCACAGAAATGGATATAAATTTTTGTACTGCTCAGCACGAGCTATTGGAATGGCAGGCATGACCAGAGGATACTTGCACTGGGTCAATGAAAGAGGAACTGTGCTGCCTCAGGGGCCAGTTTTGCTGAGTCCAAGCAGCCTATTCTCAGCTCTTCACAGGTAATGCAATTTTGCTTTTACAGAAAAGGAAACTCTGAGGTTGGTGGAGGCTGAATTATCAGCTTTTTTAAATGGGAGTGCTTGAAATAATTCAAAATTTAATTTTTTGTACATATTGGTGCAACATTTAATTAGGAAGAAATTTTGTTAGAGAAAGACCAAAATTCAGTAGTTACTCAATATCTGGTTTTTGCCTATCTGTTTATATCTTAGATGTATATTAAGGCACAGCTGTGTTCACTGTTTACCAGTAGGTACTGCTTAGTGACTTCATATGTTTAACATTGTGTGTTCACATTTAGCTATGGGAGAAATGAAAAACATTTTCATAGCAATCACTCTTGTCTCTACCTGTAAGGTATTCCAGTTGGTATATTTTTGTGGAAGGTTATTTCTTGGTGGGTTTTGAAGAAATTCATGTGAAAATGAAATGAAGTTTTTATATGCCTGACTGCACTGTGGGATTCTGTGAGGACAATGTTATCTTTTCTAGGTGTTGAACTGTGCTGAATGAATAATAACAGCACAGATTATGAATATTGTACCTTCTGCCTGATTCAGTGAAGCATGTCAAGTGATTACTGAAAATATTTTAAGCTGTTAAAAGCTGCTGTGACAGGATATATTTCATTAGAATTTTTTAATGGAAGGTTGTTGATGTTCTCCTGATTGAGTGACATGCTACAGGCTGTCTTACCAGCCGTGTTCTAAATATAAGAAACCATGGAGATATTACAGTGTGCTTCTCAGAGTGATTAAGTAATAAATGCAGTGAAAGGTACCTACTGTTTTCTTATGCTCCTTGTATCTAGAAATACATTTAAAATTATATTCCCTTTGGTATCTGGTTTGGACCAAGAAATGCCTATCTTCCAGTGTACGCTATTGTAACTGCTGAGGTGTCTGAGCAATAAATGATTTCACTGTTTTGTTCATAGATTTAATCCTTGTAGATCTGAAATCAGGTGTATGTGAGACTGAGCAAAGGTGGTTTTATTCATCTTTTACACATTCTCAGACATTGATTTATACATGGATCCGGTGTTCCATCGGCTTACTTGACTCTTACGAAGCTTCTGTACTATTCACATCTTCCTTGACATATGTGTTGGTGCTAGGATCTGGGATTTTGAGCTTCTTAAGTACTTTTCTGCCATGCTGGCATCTTCCTATGTTATGGGAACTCCAGACTCTGCCACCTGTTCAGTCCTCTTGCCAAGAGAAGCTGTTGTGAAAGGGCTTTTGCCCAGAGATGAGAACTCCTCTGTTCATTAATGAATTCTCTATTCTGTAAGGAGCAGCTGAAGAGAAATAGACGAATCCTTTATTCCTTAACTTTTGCTAATTAGCACTGGTGGAGAAACCGACTGTAATTCTGTCTTAACAGGCTGAGGTGCTTTTAGGACATATGGTGATTGCAATCCTTTTAAAAATAAAATTAAAAAAAAAGCACACCATAAACAATGACGGCTAATATAATCTATGAATCATTCTGCAGTTCTCAGGAGTCAGTTTACTTGATAAGAGTTTGTGCCTCATAAGGATTGATTTAGCAGCTACTCCCTGTAATCTACTATCCTTGCTCAGTAGCCGTCATTGCAATGTAGGTTTCAATAGAAGTTACCTTATTTCAGAGGATTTATTTACTGTGCCTATTATTATGTAAGCTTGGGAATACTGTTTTGTCTTCATGGGCAATCTGACTTGTAAAGATTTATTGGAGAAGGGTGGATGCTATGCAGTAGGATCTATCTAGTTGAAAATGTTGAATAAAGAAGATAAAATGGTTTGTGGTATATTTCATGTGGACTTATTCAGCTTCCCTTTTTTTATCATTTCAGGGAGGTCATAGAAAAGAAGCCAGAAAAATTTAAAGTTCAATGTTTGACTGACATCAAAAATTTGTTTTATCCTAACACAGAACCCTTTTATGCTGCTTTTGGAAACAGACCTGCTGTAAGTAAAAGCTGAATTTATTTCTCTTGCAGAGAACAGAAACGTTGTTGTTATTTCATGGTTCTGTTGTATTAGAACCTAGAAGCTTTAAATGAGAATTAGCAATATTTTATTAGGCCCTGTATAAAAGAAAATATTAAGGTTCTTCCTCTAAAATACCATGATGTATGATTCAGAGTTGGAAGAGCAGCAAAATAACTGTTATATCTACATAAATTAGCAGTTAAGTTTGTGTAGAAACAGTGATCTCATTTTAATCCATACAGATGCAGGGTCAGTGAGATACCTGTGGGCAGACAGAAAGTATTTCACATTAATATTGGTGGGACTTACACTTCAAACTCTAAATACACTCAAAAGATCTTGAATGTCCCATTGAAGTCAAAAGGTTCTAATTTGTATGGAAAGTGATGTATTTGACATAGAAAAGGAAAGACAGGTCTCTATCACCCATTGGAAGACTGGGTATTTTGGCTATAGAAGGCTCCTGCTCTTGCCCTGGACCAAAGAATGCTGTTATGCATCTAGAAAAGGAAACAGTTTCTTGGGCTTGGGCTGATGGGGGGACCCTGGCATGTGATTATCCCTTCTTTAAAAACATTATGTCAAAGGTGACAGAGGTCCTCACTGTCCCATTGCTGTACTGAATTGTTATATTATGGGCTGCTTGTTTTCTATTATCAAGGTACCTTTAAACATATGATTATGAAATAACATTTTAAAAACTTTAGTAATGTATTATGGATAACTAGCTCTAGTTCCATTTTTTTGAACCTCAGGGAAACATGCATTAAAATAATTATTTTATTTCATTAAAACTTCAAGTAAAACAGTAAGTTACTGTTTCTAAAGTAATTGCTGGTAGCTCCCTCCCATGCTTACTGCCAGAGTGAAGGCTTCGGGTGTGCGATGTGCCGTGGGCTTTGTATAGCTCAGGATCACAGCTTTCTCAGTTTTCTGCTCTGGGTTTTCTATTGTTTTTCTGGTTTGGTTGTTCCGGTATTTTTTTTGGGGTTGTTTTTTTGGTTTATTTTTTTTTTTTTTTTTTTTTTTTTTTTTCCTCCAAGAACAAACTCAGGGAAATTTCTGTACACATGGATGTTACAGGTGTAGACAGTGTGTGGGCTGCCATGATGCTGAATTCTTGAAGTGACTGCTCTTCACTTCTGATCAGTTACTTAAATTTTTTTGAATGGTCTTTACAATATAGATATAAAATAAACTTTGTGGCTTCATAAATGTTCCAGTTTTTCACCTTCTTAGATTTAAAACCATGATTTATATTAGCAAAATGGAAATTGGTTTTGCTCTGACCTGGGAGATATTTTCAATGTCAGTTTTGTCAAGCTTTTTTTCAGAACAGATCAAAACTTATTTATTGTTTTCCTTAACAATCTAAATTTTTTAGAAGACGTTCTTAATTCTGACTTCTAATTGTACGTCCCGTAATTGCATCTGCATTACCTGCTGGGCATCACTGCTGCTGCTTTGGCCTATATTTCTTGCTTTCCCCTTTTCCCCTTGCTCTGACTTGTAGTATGGGATATGCGACAATTCTGAATTCAGGAGCTAAGTGATGGCTGTAGTACAGACATCTTTGTTATGGATTTTGTGACCTTGTCCTTAAAAAATAATTCTTGTTTTATATGTCAGTTACATTTTAACCTCTGTGCGCTCTTGTAATATACTTGTACAATGCACACAGGACACGAAACGTTCTCTGAAAGAAAAATGAAGGTGCTAATGCTCTGACACTAAATGTCATTAGTTCTTTACTGAATGTTATTGCTGGGAAGGGAAGTGACTGAAAAAAATGAACATGATTTTGATTAACAGTTTAAACTGAAGTGGCAAACTTCTTACCTAGCAGCAAATTGTCTGTTTCATGAACATTTCATTAGATTGATTTCATTTGAAATATAATGGAGAATTTCAGGCACACAAAAACTAGATAAATTCAGTACCAGTTCTGTGTAAATATGTTCTTTCTTCTAATATATTACAGCAAGGTTTCGCATGATTTTGCAAAGGCAGAATCACGATTTTTCTTCTTTTATATTCTTTTTAGGATGTTTATTCATACAAACAAGTGGGGGTTTCTTTAAACAGGATATTTACAGTTAACCCCAAAGGAGAACTTATACAAGAGCATGCAAAGACAAACATCTCATCGTAAGTAATCTCTTATCCCTAACACTTTATGGACTAAATTAATTTGCT
The DNA here is from genome assembly GCA_013400315.1 of Bombycilla garrulus. NCBI lineage: Eukaryota > Metazoa > Chordata > Aves > Passeriformes > Bombycillidae > Bombycilla > Bombycilla garrulus. The sequence continues at coordinate 963,964 of VXBU01015045.1, read as the reverse complement.
GTGCTATCTTATGACTCAAGTTGCCCAAAGATCTATTCAATTTTAGTAATTAAAGATTCCTTAGAATACTTTAAAGAAAACAAAAAAGACTTTCCACTTCCCTTCAGTTAAACTGACAAAAAGAAATTTTTTGTATTTAGTATAATATATTTCATGTATTTTAATCATGTAAAAGACTTAAAAGTGAATGGTTTAGTCTGCATAAAAATGAGAATCACTAATTTGCTGATGCTGTCTGCCTTTTCCTGGCCTTTCAAAATTTCCTTTTCCTTTTCCTGCATCTCCACTCTAGAAGAGCCAGAAAACAAAATCTAAAGAGAGGGTTGAGTACTTCCAGCAAGATGCTGAGGCACTTGTAACCCCTAACACTGGAATGGCTTTTAGTAATGTTAAGTGGTGTCCTTAATTGAAGGGGAGCCATATGTGTATAAAATATGAATAATCAGTTGAGCAAGGAGCTGCTTGAGCCAAGGTGGACAGAAGTGGAGAAGCAGAATGTGGTGCTCCAATATTTTAGCAGATGATCTGGGTGTAAAATGGCATCTGTTTCTCACTAGGTAAGTATCTTTTGTTAGAATGAACAGATTAGAATTAAATTCTTATTCTAACTCTAAATCCTTTCTGGAAGCTGGACACCAAAGTTAAATTTAGTTTTATTCCTTTGAGGAGGGTGACTTGTCCATTTTTCCATTTGTAAATGTAGTCATGCCTTAGTGGTTGTGGACTTTAAAAAAGTTTAAAACATCTTATTTTAAAAGTATGATGATCTGAAATGGTTCAGTATTCTTTTAATTTTTTTATTTTCCAGCTATGTCAGACTCTGTGAAGTGGTAGATCACATTTTCCCTTTGCTGAAAAGAAGTCATTCTTCAGACTTCCCTTGTTCTGACACCTACAGCCAGTTCACCTACTGGAGAGAACCTCTGCCGCCATTTGAAACTCAGGATGTACATCCAGCCTCATCTTAACCCCACCTCCAAATTGTTGGTCTCACCTCAAAGAATGGGTTGGCTTGTGTTGAAAGGACACCACTTGGCTTTTGGTGTTGACAGTTCAGTTGGAGTCAGTGAAGTTGTGAGCATTGTATTCTTCTGTTGTGAGCAAACTTAGGAATGCTTTTTCATACTTAGTCAGATTTCCAGACAAGAGGAGTCTTGCTAGGAATAGGAGTTGCTTTTCTAGGTCCTCTCCCAGGTCCTCAAATTTTGCCATGCACCTTCATTATACAAGGTCAATTAAAAGTGCAGTGATGGCAGTTAAACATGCCATAGGGCTGTAAAGTGATTCCACATCTGTTCTGCATCACTGAAGCCATCTTCCATCCTGTCAGAACCCCTTGCTAGTGAGGGAGCTGAAGGTGCTCACCGTTCCTGATATTATCTAGTGACACAGACAGGGATTGCAATCTATATATCAAAATTCTTCTCTCTAAAGGAGCAAATGATTCTTCCCTCTCTTCTTGCTTGACCAACAACTGTTTGTTTAAGAGTTAATTACTGGTCTAGATCCTCAGCAGATGTAAATCAGTGTAGCTGTCAAAGCCAATTGAGCTGTGTTTGATTTATTCCAGCCTGTTTTGACATGGGACATTTCTGAGGAAATAAATTATATGTAATCTAAATAGAAGGTAAATGAAATAGGATGGCCAGATTCTTTCAGTCTTTCTCAGTTTGGGAACTATCATGCTTCAAGAGTAGCTTTTTGGATCAAGGTAAGTGTGCAAGTGGAAGATACAGGCCACTGTGGATAGTGCCCACCTTACTGAAGTGGGTGATTTTCAATAAGCACATCTTTCCCACACACAGTGTGCTGAGGTTGAGGATTTGTTACTGAGCCAAAAATAGTAAGCACTGTGTCAAAATGGAATAGTTTTGTTTGAAATATTAATTTGGTTAAAATGTGAATTTGATGCTGGTGAATGATGCATCTCAGGTTTTTACTATATGGATTTTTTGCTTTGTTTTGTATGATAAAGAATGGATACTTTTAGTGCAATTTACTCTCCTTTAAGGTAATGCAATCTCCTCCTTTTTTTATTTATTTATCCAGACACAAGCTGTAGATATTGTTTTTGACAGCCTTAAGACTGAGTTGTGTGCACTAAAAGCAATACTGTGAATCAGCTGATAACATTTTACAAATGGTCTGCCTTTTCTCAATGTGGTACTTAAATATGGACTCTTAAGTGCCCACATGCCAAATGATTTCAAAGGTGTTGTAGTTAGGAAGAAACTTTCTTTTTCCTTTTGAAGTATACTGAAAAGTCTAATTGCTCTCTGAAATGCTGAAAATGGCATAATGGGCTTCTATGTACATTGTATTTCAGTATGACTGCACTGGTGGTTCACAAGCTGTGATCTCTGCCAGCTTGTGATCTGAGGCTATGGTGCGTGTTTTGTGGCTGCTTTGCAGTGTTTTCACTTAAGAGTTTAATAACAGGAAGGCAGAGTGGTTCAGGAGAAATTTTAAGATGTGATTATGGTTGGTTATCACCCAGGACTTTGGAAACAGCTGCTCTGTATCACATTTGTTCTGTAACAACAAATTCTGGTTTTGCAAGTCAGGAGTGATAGCGATGTAGATAGGATGGTTACTCTGGTAGGGATTTTCTAAGGTTTACTGCTGAAGACTTTATCTGGGCTGTTAGTGGGCCAATTTATGATTTCTCTGTGCCTTCAGCAGTGATGAAAACAAGTGCAATGCTTTACAAAGCTGCAGTGTGCAGTGGAGAGCTCTTCCTAAGTCTTCCTTTCACACAAACGTTGCTACTTCAAGGAAGGTAAATGTCCACTTTGGACATACCAGGATTAGACACAAAGAGGAGGAAGTGAGTGTTTGACAGCCCACAACTGATTGTGTTCTCTTGAAAGTTTAAAGAAAACGTGAATATCTTTCTTTTTACTTAAAGGTGTAAGAAATATGGGCTGGATTTTCTGAAAGACAATCAGTGGGGATTGCAGATTGCCAAACTTACATGGTTGCATCTCTAAATATAGCCACACTTTCCTTTAATTATCTATTAATACTTGTCATTAATGATTGAATAAATGGATGAATGTACTAACTGCATCCTATTTAAAGTCAGTTTTGGTAAAGACCTATTTCAAGCCATTTATTATGTAACATTTATAAAATAGAACAAAACGAACCCTTCTCTTCAGTGAGAGGCTGTCAGTTTTGTGATTTTTATCCTTAACGGTAGTTAAAAATCTGTTTTCCGAAGATCCTACACACAACAACTCCCACCAGAAAAGATGGTCCCTGAAAGTTCTCCACAATTAAAGCCTGGGATGTGTTCACTTATGACTTAATAAACAGGCAATCCAGGATTGTTTGTTGCCTTTAGTATTTAAAACCAAATGATAGCGTGAATGAGGAACTCTTTTAACGCTGTCAGGTTGTCGCCACAGTGCAGTGCTGGTACAGGTAACCCTGAGGTGCTGCAGGATCTGTCCCAGAGTTTTTCAAGATTTGGTTAAACAGGATGATGGCTGACTGGATCTAGTGTTGGTAACCATCTGCTTCAAGACTGAAGTTGGACTGCATGACCTCCAGGGGTCCCTTCTGACCAACTTTTCTGTGTTTCTGTGATGTTCAGCGCTTCACTTCTGACTTGTTGCATCCCCCTTTGTATCCAAAATTGAAATATAGCTGAACAGTGTCGGGAATGTGTGTTGCTGTAACTTTTATCAAATTTACTGACAAAACAGACACTTACATGAAAATCAAGGGTTTGACCTGCTAAAAATATCACCATACATTTCCAGAAAGTATTGATTTGGTAGCTGAATAATTTTAGCATAATATTTAAACTGCTTTATTAATTCATGTAGAAGAAAAAGGTGTGGTGTAAAAAATTGCTACTCTTTCTGTGAAAGAAAAAAAAATTAAGTTTACTTGCAGTATAATGCTGGTTTTTGTTACAGAAAGACTATGTTAAGATAAGTATGCAGACACATTAAATCACAGTATATTCTATTCATACCGTACACAGAAACTAGAATATGCAGCAGTGAGGAGTGACTAATGTTTATTTTCTTGATGCTGATGACCACACCACTCTAGCTCTGTCATGGGAGGGGAAAGAATGTTGTACCTGTGGAATTAGCTACGCTGAAGATAAAATGTTACTGCTGTAATTTGGGGAAGGAGGAGAAAGATGTACTGGGTATTTTTTATTTATAGATATGATTTGTTATTATTTGAAAGCCTATTTATATACAGTGTTTACTCTGTATATCTATGTGCTACTGCAGTGGTGAAAATAGTTTTAACACTTCATTTTGATCTGCTGAATGCAAGGGTAGAAATATATATTGTAATAAAGGCAAAAAAAATTTTTTTTCCTGACTTTTCTATTTTTTCTCTATTCTTTGATAATGGCAGAGTGCTTTTGCAGAACTGCTGAACCTGTAAAGCATGGCTTTTGTATCTCCAGTCTCCACTGCCTGTTTCTTACTGGGGCTGCCCAGTGTAACTTACATTATTTTTGCTGTTCAGCTGCAATGTTTTACCCAGAGCCTTTTAAAACTGAAAGAGTTTACTGAGGGAGATGGGGCCAGGATCTGGGCTCTGGCTGTTTTGGGACGTGGGAACAGCACCTTGGAGCCAAGAGCAACCAGACAGGAACTGGAGCAAATTGGAGCAGTCAGAAATCCTACCCTACCTTGGAATTTTTTGACTCTTCCTTTTGTCTAATTCCTAATGTGACCTAAGCAAAAGTTGTCCATCTGTTTTGAATGGGATGTTGTCATCCATGGCAATGACACCAGATAGCCTGCTTTTTGGGGCTTCTCTTCTTTGACATAGGCCATCCTGCTGGGGAAAAGCCAATAACCTTTTTTTCCTCCTGTCCCTGAAACACAGTGCTGCCTTTTGCTCCCACTGCCAGGTTTGCTGAGCAGACTCACTGCAGTGTGGTGATACTGCCAGGCTTGTGTGTGCTGGTATGAAAACAAAGATGTTTGAGATTGATAAGGCTCTGCAGCATCTCAAGTTCTCTGTTAAAAATACAAGAGCAGCTGTATTTGGGCAGCCTGCAGTCACTGCTTCTTCAGTCTTCTCTATTTTCTGTATGTCTCAGCCTTGTATAAACATTTACCCTGGAGCTCTGGAGACAAACTTTGAAATGAAGGTGCCCTTTTAATTAAAAGTCTGAGAAAAATGGTGCTTTTGCATAAGCAACCCAAACTTTATAAGGACACACTCATTGCTCCTCGTATATCCTATCGACATGAGCGCTACAACAGTCTGAGGGAGGAATCTCCTTTTGAGCAAAGACCATAAAATTGTTGAGGGCAGGTCTTTTGATGCCATGGGGAAGGTAGGGAGTATTTCCTGAATACTTTATTTTCATCCTTAATAAATAGGTAGCCTTAGTTCAGTATGCATTGCTTATGCCATCAAGTACCTCAGGACAGTTCATTGCAAGAGACAGAAGATGGTTGATGCTAAGAGCTAGTGCCTAAAAATATAACTAGTATAACTTTCAGCTCTTCTGTGAATGCATGAGAAGGGGAGGTCTGAAGGTTTTTCATAGTGGGTTTTTGTTTTATGTTTATTTTTTCTTTCTTTTCATAAAAGTCTAGTAAAGTATGGTGGTGAAGGGAATATACTCAAAGTGCCATGACCTTAGGTAGTCTCACTCTTGTGCTTGCAGTAAAATACAGCCCCTTGTATTCAGTAGCATTTTGGAAATATGTAATGAAAAGGCTACTTGTAAATGGGAGCCAAGAGATGGTGCTGAGGAATTAGAGCTGCTGGATGCTTTGGGGAGAGACCTTCATTGAGACCTTTCCAGACATTGGGAATTGAAGGAGAAAAATAAAGGTAAAAGTAAGGTTTTTTCCTAGGGGGAACTAGAGAAAGGGAACAAAACCAGAACAAGTGGCCAGAAAGCACCTTCTTGTTCCTATCCCTGTGCTGACCCTTGGTGGTGCTGGGTCAGGTACTGAGCCCTATCTTATGCCCCATAAGCAGCTCAGCCTGATGCCCTGTGTGTCTGTGCTGCACGGTAGACATCAGAAGGCCATTTTGGCTTTGCCAGAAGAGAATAGCTTTGAACAGAAGATTTCTGTGCTCAACTGTCCAAGGAGTACTACTAACAGCAAAACAAAGTTGCAATTACAGCTAGATTTTAAGCTTATGTAAGGACTAGGGCTTCTTTATTATTATTTCATGAACTTAGGAAGCAGAGCTTTCACCTGCAGTATCTGCACCTTGGTGGTACCATGCGTGCATCCTTTTAATACAGCTTGCTTCAGTGAATAAATACAGACATCATCATTTTTCAGCCTGTTTTTTAGTGAGTGTTTAACTCATCCCTCCCTGAGCTGAAACTTATCCATATTCTTAAACACTTTGGTGAATTAAGCCAACTAATTCCAAGAAAAGTGTGTACTGGGGAGATACAGTTTCTGAGCTGAAGAAATGATCTGACTTTACTAATGCTTACCTTTGGACTAGTTTTTAGCCTCCAGCATTGTCAGGTGTTCTGCCTACTGCCAGCAATCTATTTATTGATACAGGAAATCCATTTTGCCTTGCCTTGCTTTTAATGAGTTTTGCAAGCAAGTGGCCCCTTCCTGTGACTCATTCTGTGTTTTCTGAGCAGGAGATTGTGGTTTTAAGTTTCACATTGGAAAGTAACCGCTGTGTCTGCTTTCCTTGTCTGCTGGAATCTCAACAAGAGGAATACATTTTGGAACAAAGAAATGTAAATGGAGTAGAACAGTTCATGTCTCTTTGCAAAATTGTATAAACATCCTTCTTTTCAGGACAGTTAAAAACACTAGTGAAAAATGAAAATAAGTCATGTTTTAAAATAACAGCTTTATCTTAGAATGTTACTGTTAACACAGGCAAAAAAAGTTATTTCCCTGGTATCTCAATATGTATTTTCCCTTCAATTTATAGGCAATAAATATCCAAAGATTAAACAGTGGAGGCCTTTCTCTAATCTTACTGACATAGGATCAGCTCCATTAGCATCTGGATGGCTGCTCAGATACGCACAGCTATGATTGCAATCTTAAGTGTGAATAGTGAGTGCTATGGATTTCCATCCAATTCACAATCCCTTTCATGCCTTCTGAATACTAGAGGCAAAGAAATCGGAGAGGTGAATGTATTTGTTTTTGACTTTTGCCAAAATCTGGTGGCAGAAGGAGAGAATCCTCAGCAGGCTTGGACCGTTAGCACTGAAAACTTAGATTTACGTTAAAACCAGCCATAAATACATCAAAACCAATGACCAGGACAGTTTCCATTCCCCATTGCTAGATACAACTATTTATATTTCAAGCTCGTGGCTATGTCTGTGCAGATAAATTGTTGCCCAGTAAAGGGTAGGGATCATTTTAGGCGCCTGCACCAACGGGCTCGCTTGGCTGGTGTCCAGCTGCCTGCCTCCACACAGGGACTGCTGGCCTCTGCTGACCCTTGCACTGTGCCCACACCTTGCCTGGGTGAATGCTGGGTGCCCTGGCTGAGCTCACAGGAGACTGGACAGACAACTGTGTGCCAGGGCTGGGGCTCATGCCATGATGCCTTGCTGGCATGTCTGTGCTGTACCTGGGAAGAGCATGGTCTGGGGCTTGGGTCTGGCACTGGTTCCTTTCCCCATGCATGTCCCAGCTGACTGGTAATGAGATATTGGGACCTCTCTTTCCAGAGGCTTTGAGATGAGCTGGGCTCTTCCTATGGCTTCAGGAGGTGCCTCAGTTCATCTGTAGCTAAGTTTGGTCTCAAGAGGAGGCACTCTCTGGTCCTGAATTGCTTTCACCTCTGTCTGCTGGGAGCCTGTGCAATACTAACATGTTAGAGAAGCTGCAGTTCTGCAACAAGGTCAGAAAAATCTAAAAGCTTTGTTAGCACAGGCTTCTTGGAGATGAAGTGTGGAAAACAAAAGTGTGTACAAAAAAACCATATCTGAGAGCAAATAAGTACATTACTACAGCAGAAATTTAACTGATCATACTTAAAATGTGACCTTTCAGTTACCCCTCTCAATTGTGAAGTTCAAGCTGGCAGAGACAACAGTTGGAAGGAAAAATTGTGAGGCTCAGAAAGTGTGGCAGCTTTATTGGGAATGTACTGAGAGGAAAGAAAGAGGAAGCTTCAATATTATCCTACTCCTTTCCTGTAGGGATCCAGATATTGTGTAAAAATGCAGTGCCGTGTATTGTGGACTTTTTTCCTGATCCATGTATTGTGTGAATGGAAATTACAAGACAAATTTCTATTTCTCAAAGTATGACGGGGTGGGATAGTTTTTGGAAACATTGTTTTGTGTCAGTAACAGATTGTATGGAGTTACAGTGACTTATGGAGCAGTTTGGCTGTTCACACACACATTGCTTTCTCTTGCACTCTTTGCACAACCTGAGAGCCTGCCCAGTTATTGCACCTCTCTGGAAAGCTCATTTCTTCTCTTGCTCTGCGCTGCTTTTCTGCACATCAATGAAATGGAATCACTTCCATTTATTTTGACCTAGTGAATTCTTGTAAATCAGGGCTGTGGTTTTATGGGTAGCTGATCTGATCTACTGGGTTTTTTTGCTGCTTAAAGGAAAAAGTCACTTTCCCTGTTTGTCCCTCCTGATTCTCCAGCCCCACCCCCTCTCTGTAATCCTGGGATTATTTTGTTCTGCATTAAGGAGTTACATGGTCTCAGAGGGAAGCAGAACCTTCTGCTTCTGTCTAAGTCATATGAAACTGTAACCTCAATTTTACTATGTCCATCCCAATTCTATACTTGACCTCTTTATTCTTGTAGTAATCATCATATAATTGTGGGAAGACCTTATAAAGTGACCTGCCTGGTGTCCCTCAGTGAACTTGAGAGCATGGGATAACCACATTCAGATGAGAACCTGAATGGTAACATGCCACATGTAAAGAAATTGTAGGATCAAAACCACCTGCCTAAAAGGGAGTGACTAATACAAATGCAAAAAACCTGGCTGCAAGTAAGGAACTGGATCCAGTCTATGCCCTAGCACAGAAATCTTGTGTTGACTGAGTGAATCCTTCACTGTGCTTTGTGCTTTATGTCTCCATGCAGAAGGGGGAGATGATGGCAGTTTCTCTGTGCCAGGCATGTCCTGAAAGCAAGGCTTTAATGCCTAGAGATGCTGAGGGGTCATGCAAGAAAGATATTTGAACCACCAGCAGTGGCTCAGCTTCTGAACACCTGACAGTCAAGTTGTATCCTTGCTGAGAAAGAGAGTTGGAAGAATACTCTCCATTTAATGTCAAGAAACACAACATCTTGGTAGCCTCAGTAACATCAGCTTTTGTTTCCTGAGTCTGTTGTCAGGGTCCCAGGTGTCAGCCTTCGGTTTGTTCAGAACAAGGATTGAGAGGAAGCAGAGAGCTCGGGGCAGATTCTAATTTTTCAAGTAGAAGCTTCTGGCCTTATAACTCATGAAGGCTGATGCCTTCTGGTACTGTGATAGCCTGTAGGATGCCTCATCATCATCCCTGTAGTAACAGACCACCTACAAGTAGAGCCCAACTACAAGAAGAGAACCATCTACCAGAAAAACCCAGAAAAAAAGGTATTGCAAGTATAAGGCTATTTGGATTTGCTGGAAATGAGCAGTGGGTTAGGCTGGTGCAGAGAAGCACCAGAGTAGCCCTAGTCCCTGTAACAGAGATCAGTACATGCCAGGGCACCCTGGCTTGTGTGGGCTAACATTCGCTCTTGGAGTCACTGCCTGATGTCTCTTTGCTTGCTGGTTATGTCCCAGCTAATTTTGCAGAGTGAGTCTAAATCCTTCAAACCGCACATCCAGTTTGTAATTTAAGCCTGCATAATTTTATCTCTCCTTGCTTACACCCACTGTCTGCTGGTTTATACAGGCCATTGCTGGTTTCTGTAAGAATTACTGCATTGATTGATATGTGAAACAGGAAGGTAGGATATTTTAATGTGGAACAGTATTTAGGGAGATGCAGCATCTGTGTCTAAAGCGAGAGATAGTTACAGGGTTAGACAAGTAGGCCATCAATTACCGGAGACTGAGGTTAGGACCATCTGGCTGTTTGAAACAACACCAGGTGTTAGCAGAAGCAAATTTCCTGTGTTGCAACATAGGAGTAGCAGGCAAGAAGCAGCCCTCCAGAGTGAATCTCAGCCACAAAAGAGGCTGCTTCTCATTTCCTTCTTTAGTGCGGTCTTGTGGGAAAAAAATCACTCCAAGAGCCTGACACACCTGTGTCTCCTGCTTGGTGCCTCCCAGGGCCGCTCCAGGGGCAGTTCTCAGGCAGGGGTGGGGACCTCTCCTCTGAGGAGAACAGAGCAGGGCCCCTACCCTCACAGCTGGCTTTGCCAGCTCCTGGCTTTCAGTCACAGCTGCAAAGTGACACTTGCTGATGAACCTGAGCACCAAAGTCCTGGTTTGTATACCTAGGATCTATGGTCCCCTCGAGGCCCTCCTTGCTGCCAAAGCCACAGTACAAGGTATCTCCACTCACGTGCATCCCTGCCTTAGTGTCCCTCCCCACCCTGAACTGTCTCCATCAGCCAAAGCAGAAGCAGCCAAGGATAGGCTGATTGCTGGAGGAGTGCCAAGAGGTTCAAAAAGATGACTGTCACCCACAATCTGCTCAGCAGATGAGCCATTTCCAGCCATTGAGGGCTACTGGGCTGTAGTTTTATATAATCAGCGACTTGGTATATGCAAAGAAATGTTGCTGCATAGTCCAAGTGTGTGTTAAACCTGAAGGTGTTTCTTGTGGTGGTACTGCTCCAAATTTTCTCATGTATACTTGAGAATATTATTATGTATATTAAAAGGGGGAATAAGCTCTAATACTAAATTCATCTGACCTAAAAGTTACATAAATATCAGGAAGCAATCTACCACTACAGTTGTTCTTACTGTACTAAACTTGAAGTGTAGTGAAGACTTGATGGAGGCTCTGGCAAGGGTCAATGCCCATGGCAATTTTTCCCAGGAGACATTCCAACTCAGCAATGTCATCTTTCAACAAGCAGGCAAAAGGTTAAAATTAGGTAAATGCAATCTCAGTAACTCACAGCAGAACTTTAGATCAGAATTTCCTAATTTCTATTTCTGTCACAGAGACAAAGCCCTCACAGGTTTGTTTTAGACTTTAATTATTGTATTTTAATTATCTGGTAACAGAGGGAAAAATCCTCTGATTTGGTTATAAATGCCAAACTTACATGAATTCCTGGATAAAACACTTCATTTAGGGACCATGGCAAAGGTTGCTAAGTGACAGTGATGCAGTTCTATATCAGAGGACTTCCAAAACCCTATTGCCAAGGAGAAAATAAAATAGCTGGAGACAGCAGCATGGAGGCAGGGTGGGAAGCTAAAGGGCTCTGGCTTATAAGCAGCCCGTGCTTATGTATTTTTAGCTACCTATTAAATGCAGGCTGGTTTTCAGAAGCTCTGAGCACTTATGACATCCACTGAATAATGGCAACAGTGAGGTGTCCAGGTCACTGCTACCCAGGTACTCTTGTGAAAGGGGATAATAAGGTGTTAGCTCCAGCAGGGTTTGAAACCATCAGCTATTATGCAAATCAGAAGGGCTCACACTGCTCATTAAAATGCAACAAGATGAATGTTGACCTAGGGATAACATTTCCAAAACGTCCCTGTGACAAAATGGGGGGTAGAATTTTGGCTAGTGAGAATTTCTAAACATTGCCTTCAAAAAGAGAGCATTTGGTGGAAATACTGCAGATAACAGCAATAATAATTCCTGAAAATAATGCTCTGATTGTAATTCATACTTAAAAAATAATGGAAAATTTCAGATATCTGGTCAAATTAGCTTCCAACTGATTTACCTGTGAAACTGATTGGTATGTATGAGTAATGCACAACCTTCCATACGGGTAAGCAAAGACTTATTAAATTCAGGAGATGTAAGAAGCACATCAGTCACATAAAACCTGCCTATTTTCTGGAGCAGAGTAGTAATTTTTGTATTTCTTTCTTCAGAGAAATATTTTTTTGTATATGACTACTTTGCACATAGGGATAAAAAAAGTAATATTTATTTTAATATTTTGCACTACAAATACATATTTTAATATTTAACTTTTTAAAATGCTTTATAAAGTTTTTATGTGACAATTTGTCAGTGGTTAACTTGGGTTTTTTTGTCTGGAATAATTTTACTTTAAAAGGAAATCTTATTTGCAAACCAAATAAAATGCTATCTTCTAAAACTAGGTAAAAATGAGACAGCGGGTTGGTTTGACCGCTAAATGAATGTATAAAATTAACATACAACCACAGGTTTCTAAGATTGGGCTAGAAAGCAAAATATCCAGAAAAATATATTGGCTGCATCCATCCAGGACATTTGCCTTGGAGTGTTTTGGGTGGCTAGGTGCCTATTACGTATTTCTCTTTTCTCTTTAAAGAGATGCATCCATCTCTTTAGCATTTCAAGTTCCACTTTCTTCCTGTGTGTTTTATCTTTTATGAGTTGCCTGTTTTTTGTGCAGGTATCAGGACCTGTTTCTGTTTCAGAAGGACATGAGATGGGGATGTGTTGGGCCTGGTCCCTCCTGTGTGCTCATCTGCTTGTTTGTTGTCAGGAGGCTGTGCTGTGCAGTTGTGACAGCTGCTCGTGGCCCCAAGGCCAACAGCAAAGATTTCACAAGGACTTATTTTATTTACTAACCCCTTGAAAACTGATGGGGCTGCCCCATCTAAATCAACTCTCAGCCTGTCCAGCAACCAGTCTTAGCCTAGCAAGGATGCACTGGGTTTGTGCAGAGACATGGCATAGCCTCACTTTACAACAATACATATAAAGGGACCTTTGTAATGCCCTCATAAGGAGCCAGGTGACTGGCTCTATTTGCAGCTCCAGCCTGGCTTCACACTTACTTTCAACCCCGTGCAAGAGCATTCAGAATATTTGGCCCTATAGCAAAAATGTTCTAGTAAAAGAAGTGGAGCTCAGTCCAGCTTAGGCTCCATTTCAGCCTTATCTAAGCTTTAGGGTGATGGGTCTGACACAGACCTGTTGTGCTGGATGTGCAGTGTGGGGCTTGGGCAACCACCACTTCTTTGGCTTCTCTCATCACTGCCCAGCACTGGTGCTGGTGGTGCAAGCCTGACACTGGTAAGTTTGAAAGAGCAAGGCCCTCCTGCCAAGCAGCTCCTCTGCTTGGTCAGTCCCTGCAGGCAGGTGATAACTGGGCTGGCAGTGGGTTGCTCCACGGTAGGAAAAGTCAGGCCAGTGGGGATGTGATGCTGTCGCATCCTGAATGAGCTGCTGCAGTCGTACTGGTGCCCCAGGCAGGAAGTACCTTGGGATATCTAAATGCCCCAGGCTGAGGGCAGTGCTGAAGATGAGTTTGGCTCCTTGACTGTTGAGTCAGTTGCTGGGGCTTATGGTCCAGGGACTGTTTCAGGTACAGATTTGGGCTAATGCCTAAACAACTGCTCTGAAAGCAGCCCTGCGAGGCTCTGTGCAATTCTAGTGCAGCTCCTGCCTTTATGGTCTGCAGGACAGGACAGAAAACTTGAAGCTGGGATCTGCGACAAAGCCTCCTTGGTAGGAGGAGCCAAAAAAAACCAGAGAAAGAAATATTAACACAACTGTCTTTTCATCTGACTGAAAAATGTGTTCTTAAGAATAATATGTGAGAAAGACTTCGGAATTTTTGCCTGCTTAAAATTTGCCATTGTCTTCTAAGGAGTGAATACTTTGGTGTATATTTTGTTTAGCTGGATTCTTTTGCTATGGTGGTTTGTCTACACTGACTAAATTCTTGTGCTAAGGGCTTCATGATGCTGCATTTCAAGATTATAATACACTTCTAGCCCAATGATAAAAAAAAAAAAATAGAAGCAAGCAGCTGTACAAAAGCCAGGTATTAGCTGTTATTAAATAAAAATAATTTACAGCTTACCAAAGTCAAAATGAATGAGATTGACTCACTCATGGGCTTTAGGACATTTTTTCTAGTTTTTGTTTTACAAGTCTGTACATGAAGGATGTTAGCTCAGTTGGAGATTTTCTCTTTTACTCTATGCCAAGGTTTTCAGAAGTGACTAATGACTTTGGGTGCTTAACTGGAAACATTGTAATAATGCCTGAATTTCAGAAGGGCTGAGCACCCATCATCTGAAATTTAAGTCCTTTTATGGTCATTTAAATTCAGCTCTCAGGATTGAGATCCTCTAATTCATCAGGAGCTCTTGAAAAGCTTGGAAGTTATGGAAATATATTAAAAAAATTAAGATGCAATTTCCTCCTTAAAAGCCTCCCCATGCCAAATTTTCCATGTCCCAATATGTGTGAAATCAGAAAAAAGAAATTGGCAATTACTGAATGCAGTATGCTTTGAGTTTATGATAAAAAACCCCAAAAACATGTTCATTTCCTTACCACAGTGTGGTAGTCCTGCTTTTCTGATAAACTGTGATAACCATAACCTTGTTGTTAAAGAGTACTGTGTCAGTTCTCTAGATCTTCAGCATAAATCAGTGAAGTGGTTGAGGGAATTCAGCCTCTTTTTTTTTGCAAAGGTGGACACAGCTCTGCTGTCTTTATATAGGGAGGAATGATTCATGGGACATAGTAAGCACAGCAGGGCTTGGGATACCCAGGAATGAATGTCACACGACAACACTTTATTTCATAGACTTTCTGGGACTGTGCTGCCAGAAACCCACATAACCCACAGTTATATAGTGGGCACACATTACCTTTATTAACATTGCCTTTGCAGATACCAAGTCAGATCTATTTTTGATATCCACTGGTGCAAATTACCACTAGTTAAAGTATGGCATCTGACACCATGTGGGCTTTGCATTTCATTGCTCACTGGGAGGTGAAGCCTTCCCTCAGACAACTGGACAACTCTGTCTGATCATCTCATAAAAACCAGCTATTGCATCAGGCACAGACTAGAAGGAAGTGAATCTCTTAGAGGAATTGTAACTGTAAACTTTTACTCTGTTTAGCCAGGCTCTTACCCACGGCTTAGATTAGATCTCATCTTTTTATGCTCCCCTACAGGTTTGCTCTGATTGTCTCCCCATTTTCCAATAAACACTCTCAGAGACCACTGCGCAATTACTGAGGAAGTCCCTGGGAACTTTTCCCAGCACATCTGATCCGTGGCATGCTTGGTCTACAGGACTTGCTGAGGATCACATGCTCCCAGATACACAGGGCATGGGGATGGCTGTTCCCAGAAGTGGATGCCAAGAAGCAAACTAGTGAGGGGCATGGGAACAACCTTGTGACTGCAGTCCACAGCAGCAGTGGGAGACAGAGGGCTACAGCTGGACTGTGAGAAATGAAGCCCCATGTTTGGTTGTGAAGTGAGAAACCCAAATGCATGTCTAAAGCATATTGGACATCACTGAGCACTCAGCTTTACAGTGACAGTGCTGCACAGAGGTACTGCAGATCCTTTATCTCTGCCTGACTGATCTTTCATCACCTGGATGGTCCTGAAAATTTAGCTCCAGGCAAGGACAGAGGAGTAAGTTCTTCTTGGCATCTTCTACTCAATTTTTATTAAAAGGTTGTAGCAACTGTGATTTCCTCCAAATGCTTTTCCACATCCTACCTCTCTGACCCTGACCTGTAATCCTACATTTATTCCTGCACTGGCTCATTGCCTTTCCAGTCTCTGTTTTCTTATAATTTGAGCAAGTTCTCTCCCTGGCTCCAGCCAGGTGACCCACTGTCTTTGCGGAGGACACACTGGAGAAAGCAGCTTCTTGTACCTTTTTTTGTAACAGTTTGTTTTATTTCTTCTCATTCAGATGACCCTACTCCAGTCTGTTTTATTGAAATCCAATGATACACATGGGAATCTCCCAGTATGCAACCCCAGCTGTGGCCAGGATCTCCAGGACCTTGCTGCCTGCATCAGTTCCTCTTGTTAGGTAGGCTCCACTCTTCCTGTTTGTGCCAGATCTTCTCAGGTACAAGGTCTGGCCAGCCAAGTTCCTTGTGCAGCTGAGGCTGCACTGCCTGTAATGGCAGCACAGAATCATAGAAGCATAGAATATCCTGAAGGGATAGGGAAGGGACCCGCATCGAAGTTCGACTCCTCACCCCGCAGAGGACAGTCCCAAGAGTCATACCATGTATAGTTTCAGCTTTTTTCTTCTGTCCCAATAATCAAATCATGAGTTTTTTTTTTTTTTTTTTACTTTCCTGCTGTTCTGCATCCTCTGAATTACCAGCCGGGCACTTGAAGTCCTCAATGAAGCAGACACCACAATGCCAATGACAACCTAATGCTACAGTCCCTGCTTTATTCCTCCCTCTCTCCCTTTTCATGATGTGATGTGCTGGAATGGTCGCAGGAACAGAGAAGAGGGTTTGTAAAACCTTCTGGCTGTCCAGCTACCTTTCAGCTGAGGATGAGCAGCTTGTGCTCCTTGACATACCCAGATATCCAGAAACTTCTGCTCATGGCACCTGTCCTTCACCTAAAATATGTGATGGCTGTTTTATTAAGAGCAGACTAGCAAGATGTGTATGTCAGACATCATGAGTTTTGGGACTTAAGGAATTTGCAGGTGTAAAAGAAAGCCAATTTTTAAATTTTTTTATACAAATTAATCTAAGAGTTTGGACAACAGCATTGCATGGGAGAATAGAATTTACTCTACTTGTACTCGAGCAAAAGTACATTGTACTGAGTTAGCATCCACACTGGGTAGAAAAAATAGAGGGCAATGGACTCAGCAAGGAAGGTCTGAGACAATGCTGGAGGTATAATCAAACCAGCCACCTATTGCCTGGCTCATCACCAGGAAATAAGCTTTACCTCACTTCCAAGGAAGGGAACAGGACCTGTAGGAGAACAGACTGTAAGCAACCCTCCCCCTGATGAGTTATAGTTGGGCTAGTTACCAAAGAGTGGAAACAGCCTTGCCTGTCCAGTGAGGATGGGTTTTATAAAAGAGTGGGCCAGCAGGTCAAGGGCAGTCTGCTGGGGATGGAGCTGGGGTCTGCTGGTTGCCCATACTGTGAGTAAGGAAGCTGACAAAAAGGACCCTGGAGGTATTTCAGAGGTACGTAACACCGTCATCTCTCTAAGCACGACTTGATAAGACCTCTAAACCTCCAAGACACATCTTCTGCTGCTAAGGAAGTAGAAACTGCACTGGAAGCACAGTGTCTGTGAACAATGTGTTGCTACAGCCCCACTATCAGTGCCTGGGGCAGTGAGGTCCCCAATAGAGTTACAGCTGCAGGGAAAACCTCTGACACCCAGCTACATCACACTTTGTTCCTCTTCTGCTGCCAGAGTGATTTTGGTAGCTAACGAGATGATTTTGTAGGTCCCTTCCAACTCAAACCATTCTATGGTTCCATGGTAATGCTTTTTTTCTTTTTTTCTGTCAGTCCATCGGTGGCTGTGCTGTGCTGATAAACAGCACAAAGGTGTCTGACAATACAGCGTTTTTGGGACATCTCCCCCAGCTCCATCCCCTCCTAGCACAGCACCACCCCGGCTTCCAACATCCCTCTCAGGCACTCAGGCGCCTGTGCCTAATTGAGGCAGCGTCTGGTTTTAATATGAGCTCGGAACACTGTTTTGGGGTTTTTTTTAGGTCCTAAATTGCTTTCAATGGGATGGTGCATCATTTCCCCCCTCAGCCCGGCCCGCACTGCCCCGGGAGTGGCGGGACAGCCTGCTCAGCCTCCAGAAGATGGTGCCCTGCTGTTAGGAACAATGCTGTGAGCGCAGTCATTCCAGTTCACTGGCACAATGTCACACAGAACGCTTTGTGTCTGTCAGCACATTCCTGGAAGGTCACAGTGAATGATGAATGCTCTTGTGTAGGAGCTGAGGAGGGCTTGGGTACTTTTTTTCTTCCTTTTTTTTTTTTTTTTTTTTTTTTTTTTTTCCCTTTTCTCCATGAATTGCATCACTTGGCAGTCTCTTGGCTTCATTCATTTGACTTCTGTGGTTACAAACCTTTCCCAATTGTTGTGAGCCTGCTTCCTCCACAACCCCTCTGTGGCCAAAGCAGGATATTCATGACTGACTGCCCTGGAGAAGCTGGATGACTTCCAGCTACTTTCCACAGCAGAGTTGCTCACTTCCCTCCCCCTGAGGGCTGAAATATCCTGTGGTTCTGGTTAGCTTTCTCTCCGGATGCACATCGACTAAAGCATATGCATCATCATGTGATATCCAAGGTTGTTTCAGCACAGCTAATTGTGACAGAGGCTTTATTTAGATGCCATGTATAAAAAGATGTGTATAGCACTCCAGCGTGAAGTCAGAAGGATATTTGACTTGATCCTGAATGAAGAGCTAATTTTAACTGGCATGTAGCATTGGAGTTCTCCACTGAGCTTTGCAAATATGTCTAAGATGTTTAAATAATTCCAATAAACTATGATGTCATCTTTGTAGCTCTGTTGCCATTTCCTATGATTTGGTTCATGATTTCTTTCCGCTCTGAGTTACTAATTACTTGTGAAGCTTGTGCACTTGAATGGGCTCTTCTATTTTTTCACACCCCCTTCCCCCATACAGAAAGCACACAGACCTGCTGGTTTTAACTGGGGAAAAACACCTACAGCTAAACTCAGCATTACTTCTCAATGGGAATTCACCAGCACCTGAGTAGCAGTAGTCAGTTGGTGCAGTTCAGCCAACCCCACTGAGGGGTACGTTGTTGGTATGGGGAGCGCCTGGATGGGGAGGAGGGTTCTGAAGAACCTATGCAAAAGTGAAATTGAGCATGCAACACCTGCAAATGGTGTTCACGAACCTGTTCATGGGCTCATGTGGGCACACTTTTGTCTGATAGATGAAGATGCACTCAATGGTCAGGACATTTAACAGCCTCCAGTACCCCTGCTTTTGTTTGAATGAATGCAGAAGATTCTGAGAAGGCACCACTGGTTCTTCAAGAGTACATCTGTTGAGGACCCATTGTCTCTGAAGCCATCTGGCAATGTCTGCACTTTTAAACTCTCTTTGTCTCCAAAACAGGGTGCCTGCATCCAACCTAACCGGTAAACAGTCCCTTGCCTAATGCCTTAGCTGTGCCCAGGAACTGGCTGGAGGATGCTGGCAGGCCATGTTCAGAAGTGGTCCTGGCACTGCTGTGACCATTCTCTGGTGCAGATGATGGTGATGTGTCCTTGTGTCCTGGCTCTACTAATTGGCAGGTTGGACCAATTCCTCTGGACTGCACAGGGTTCACCTGTAGGACTGGGAATATTTGTTCTGGAAATAAGAAAAACGTTCTTGAGCAGGAGAAACTAGATAGGGACAAGATAGAATGTTCTGGATTTCACAAAAATAAAACCTAAAAAGCCAGAGATTTAAAGAAAAACATAAAAAATCAGGGACCAAGTGAGATTTTGGGAGTCAAGTTTGTGAACTAGGGCAGGATATTATATTTTCCAGAAAACTGCAAAAAAGCACATGTTGCTGCAAGTTAATTGGCATATAGGGAGAAACTAATCAAAATATCAAGGGACTTTTTCAGCAGCAACAAATAAGGACATTTTGCAAAAGCTTTGGTGAGGACAATTAAATTGCAAAATGCTATCCAACAATGGCTACATGGTGCAAAATGTGGGATGAAAGGAAAAGAATCCTGAGGATGTTTCATATTTTATATATTTCCAGAGAATTCATCAGAACTTTCATCAGAACTTGTTGAAGAAATACCAGGAAATAGAGAAGCAGAGGTTTTGCAATACTTATGAGTAATTAAAAAAAAAATACTTCTCAGAAAAAGAAATCAAAACTTTTTTGGGTTGATTTTTGTTTTATGAAATCCCTTGGTTATTATTTCCCAGGTCTGCACTTACAGCATCAGGTTTCTTTATCACTTCCCTTTGTGCAGACCAAGAGTTGTTCCATATAGAGGCACACAAACATCATCAAAAACCTCTGGGCAAAGGTCAGTTCAGATCCAGTGAGCTCTGTCAGCATCTCTAGAAACCTGACAATAATAAGTGGAAGCAGGTTGGCAAAGAAACATAACAGGATTGAAACCATCTTTTTCTTTCCTCTTCAGCATTTCTTGCTGTCACTAAAGGATATGGCTAGCCAGACCCTTATCCCTGTATTGCTGTATTGGCCTGCCCTGTGTGCCACTTGTGAAAAACACAAGGAAGTATTGATGTCTGCAGGGCTTTGGATGAAGAGATTGAGGCACTTTATGGTGTGAAATTACATCTGCAGCGTGTTCCAGAGGTGTGGCAGAGGTCCATGCAGGCATGACACAACCAGCTAGAACAGCCCACCTTCACCAGACACTGTACATGCTCTTGCAGGATGCTGGGTTTGCATTTGGTGGCTGCAAGTCCACTGTGTCTGCTTTTCATGGGTTGCCTATAACTCTCTCCACTGCGTTTTCCTGAGGATGAGAGATCCTCAGGTTTCCTTGCCACATAGGAACTTTACACCAAGTTCCTCTGAGGGGGGAGATCACAGAGTGACAGAATGGATAAGGTTGGAAGGGACCATAGTGGGTCATCTGGCCAACCTGCCTGGTCTAGAAGGGTTATCCCAGAGCACATGGCACAGAAGTGTGTCCAAATGGTTCATAAATATCTCCAGTGAGGGAGACTCCACACTCTCTCTGGGCAATCTCAGTCACTTGCACAGTAAAATTGTTCTTATATTCAAGTGAAACTTCCTGTCCAAATGTATATGTGCATGGTGCCAAGTATATGAAAAGCAGTAAGAAGGGCAATGACGCTGTCTGCACCTGTCTTCCAGGGCTGTCACAGAGATATTTGTATAATTACTCAGTGATAAGGGCTACAGCTCATCTGACTGCACATGAGAAGAAAGCCTGCCAAATCTGCCTTTTCCATCTGTCCAAGAGCAAACCTCCGTGTGCCCTGATACAGCCAGAAGAGCCTGTAGCAGAGAAGATAAGGAAAAGCAGTCTGCTGTGATTCTCAATGCAACATGGCTTGAGTACTCATGAGTCACAGTTTGCTCTCACCTCTGACTGAAGGAAAATGCCTCCTGATGTGTCAGGAAGTTGAGAAAAGCAAGGACTCTAAGGGCCTTCTCAAGGTATTTTGACATGCACACCACACCATTTGAACCTGAATAACAGGAAAACTGTTACCAGCGTCTGTAGGGTGACACCAAATGCACTTATCACTGGGATGAGGGAAGGAAGGATTTAGTACATGCCCACACATGTATGAGGAAAAAGGGTTAGAACTCCTGAGTTCTTCAAAGTAGGTGGTTTTCTCTGTATGTTGGTGTTTGACCCACGCAAATAAAATCTTCCTGTGTATTTTGGCCTTTGCAAATGGCACTTACATACCAATGTTCTGAGCACTTATTTAGGAGTGAGAGCTACTCTATCACAGACAGCGCACCTGGAGGTTCCCTGGCTGTCTTGATCCACAGTGGCAACAGAGCTACCTTGGAAAGACAACAAGACTTTCTCTGCTATGGTCCATAACCAGCACTGGCAGAGGAAGGCAGCTTGGCAGCTGTTTCCTCAGCTTCTCTCACTGCTGTCCCGCTGAGGATGCAGATGGGTAAGGACAAACATTCTCTGCATGTGCTATGTCTTGCTCTTGGGCGGTGTGGAACTCCTATGTCCTGACTTCTTCATGTGTTTGCCACAGGTAAAACCCACACTTGGTTTCAATTTCTGAGGGCCCTGGGAGGGATAGGCCAGGACACTGCAGGATGGATGTGAAAGTTATCAGATATGATTTTCAATTACCAGTACAGAAGTCCAGGCAAATCCACCATTGAAGTCAACAGGGTTTTTTTTTAATGGCTTCAGCTGAGCTTGGATTCTTACTAATTGCATGCCTATGCAGGGTTTGAAGACTAGGATTCATCCACTAAAATGTAGGTATTTGATGAAGATGTCTGAGGTAGACAAGTACCAAGAGACAGATGCAGTCAGGCAGTGGGTCAGGCT
Source organism: Bombycilla garrulus (assembly GCA_013400315.1). Lineage (NCBI taxonomy): Eukaryota > Metazoa > Chordata > Aves > Passeriformes > Bombycillidae > Bombycilla > Bombycilla garrulus. The sequence continues at coordinate 942,047 of VXBU01015045.1, read as the reverse complement.
CTTTGACTGAACTCATTCCATGCTGTTAACTGTGAAGAGTCAATAAAAGAGCTTAATCTTCTAATTTGGTGGCTTGAACAGTGCCCAAACTTAGTGGGAAGAACAGGTTGAAACATCTCAGTACCCAACAGAAGCAGTGGGAAAATTATTGCATAATTTTCCTGTGCCAAACTTACTATGATGAGGGTGGAAATGTGCAGGTGTTGCTGGGTCTGACTTAGGGACAAAGAAAGAGTATAATAATTTAGAAAAATTAAAATTAAAATAAACTTTTATTTTTATGCTTTATCCTAATGTAGCTACAATGTTAAGAATTTATCACCTGAGATAAAAGAGTTAATCATTACAAAACCCTTTGGCAATTGTTTTAATAACATTAATCAAGATGAGCTCATTTAGTGCTAATAGGGGTGTTTTAAGTACTTTTATAGGATTTTCACTGAAATTTAGAATTAAATAATTGGGCCATTATTCTAAAGTGTTTTCGTCATCCCTCAGGGAAGTCTCAGTATCCTGGATTTCATCTGCTTGGTTTTATTTCCTCTCAAGCATTAATTCTGATTGCCCTTGACAGTTTTGAAGCACCTCCTCCCAGTTATAATTTGACCCTCTTCTGGGCACTCTAAGGCTGGTTGCCCCTGATAATCTATTTTGTCAATGCAGTCATGGACAAGAAAGATCTAAAATACTAAGTAATTAATGCGGTGATGGATGATGAGACAGGAAGGGGGTTGATTGCTATTGGCTAAAGGTTCTGATGAGTTGAATTTTTCCCAACATCCAGACTGGATAGGCAATTGGCTAATTAATTGTCCAATTCTACCCAGTGTTTCCTTTAGTGAGTTTAATCTTTATTGGGGCCAGCTTTTGCAATCTGCAACACATCGGCAGTTGCTGAAGGCGTTATGGAAGGAAGGCAAAGAGTTACGGACTTAGGTCACCTGCCTGAATTTATGCTTTTAGTGCCAGCTAGTACACCCAAATGTATCTGCACATCCACATGATGGCAGGTGTAATGTAGGATGTAGAATAGGACTTTGCCTTGAGTGATCTGAAACAACACTAAGTGGTGTGGGCAGCTCTATTGAGCTCTACAGCTGTGAATCCATTTGAGATCAGGACTCCATTTATACATTAACTGGGTATCTAGATTGTCACAGTTATTGGAGATCCAGTTAATGCAGTCACTGGAACCCAGCTCATCACTTGGCTGCTTAGCCCCTATCTCTCTACAGTCAGACAAGTTGAGTCACCCTCCAGACTCCGGTGACTGCATCAAGAAGATCTCTGCTAACACGCTGTGAATTTGGGTGCCTCAGGCTCGGCTCAGCTGACTGAAATTAGATGCCTAGTGGCATGGTAGATACTCGAGACTATCCTGGCTGGCCTCCAGCTCTTTCTTCAGATAGAGGCATGTTGTCTCTGCCAGCCCAATGAGGACATCTCAGACATTCTGTGATACCTAAAAAAATTACAAACTGGCTACATATGGCCACCAAAGGCACATATGCTGCCTTTTGTCACACAGTGCAGGATGCAATGCTCAAAGTCATTTCAATACAAATGCTAAAACTCTCTGAGTCATCTGTATAATGACATGTTCATTTATATGATAGTCATATTGGAAGGTTTTATTTGACCTGGTCGGAAAGCCTGTATCAGCCATTCCCGATTTTGATAATCGTAAGAGATGTTGCCATTTCAATCTTACTCAGCAAATTTTCAGGTCATATTCTACCAACATATTTGATAATTCACAAACCTAGGCCTCAAGAGTGACAGTAAAGGTTAACTGCAATACATTTAAACATGAAATAGTGTATTTTTTTTCATATTCTTAGACTTTCCATAGCTTTATGACTGCTGCTTTCTGTTTTTTCTCAGAATAACTGGAAGTTTCTTACTCTCACTCCATTTCTTCTGCTGATTCAAAATAGTACAGTCTGGTAGGTATATGAGGGGGTAAAAAGTGAAAGAAAGCATTCTTCCTTTATATCTTATCTGGAAAATAAGCTCTGAAATTTCTTTTTGAAGATGATCCTCAGTGCAAAGATCTTTGCTCTGATCATTATATCAAGCACAATAAAGAACCTACATAACATACAGCAAACCTCCAGTTCCATAAATCCCATTTTCCAACCCTTTATATGATATTGAAGACCAAATTTTGTAATCAAAACGTGTATATCTTGTATAATATGCATTTTTATTTGGTTTCAACATAATACAGCAATACATTTAAGATAGACAGATTTAACAATTTCTAAATTTTCATTCACAGAAGGAAGTTGAAAAATTACACCAAACAATATGACTGAGAATAGTTATTTTCTGTATAGCTTAATCATTGTGTAGGATCATTAAGATGTTGTATTTTCACTGTTCACAGCATCTTTATTTTTGTGTGCTTTATGATCCCACAGGTAGGTTTCAGATTTTGCAGCACACATTGGACATGGCTTATGACCACAAATGGCAAATACATAAGGAAGTCAGAATCCAGGCAAAAATATGTGACACATATCCTTTCTACACTTATATAACTGTAATGGTTCAATCCTTTACAAAAAAAATGATGCATTAAGTTTTCATTTTAGGAGGTTACACTTTGTGCACATGGGTGACTTTGTTGCAGGCTGCAGCTGACATTTATGTGTCTCTACTACAGCTGCACGTTACTGGTCTAACAACACCTACTGCATTCAGTCCTTGAAATGACTTAATCTTCCAAACATCTAACTTGATTTGGACTTTAGCTAAGCCAGAATTGGCTAAGGATTTCAGTATTTCATCTGCAGCAGGTAACTGATGCAAAAAAGGAGATGAAAAATTGACACCTCCTGTGCCTTTTATTCATGTCAGTGTTGCATCAAACAACAGTTGGAATAGCTATGCCAGCAGACCCTAGTTGGTCATAATCTGGTGGGCTAGACCGGAGGAAAGGCACTTTGACTAATTGTAACATTTGTTTTCATTTAATAGCTTCAGAGATTCCAAGGCCAAAAGGGAGCACTCTGATTATCTAGTCTGACCTCATGTGGAACAGAGGCTTCACCAGGTGATTTCTGTACAGTCTGAACAGTTCTTCCCTGGGTCATAAAGAAACTCTCCAACCAGCTATATGGGTGAGCATTACCTCATGCAATATATTGGGCTGTATCCTGAGTTCATTTCACCATCTTGTAAATCCTGACAAATTTCACTTGGCAGCCCTTACATGAATGAAAGGGAAATCAGAATTTGGTTCACCCTCCCTCATAATATGGTGTCCAGTGAAAACTTTTCTTTACTCTCCTGAATAAAAAGTATAAGATGCATATTTAGATACTTGTGTACATTGCTTTATCTTGAAGTGCAGTGTTTAAATGGAATCAATGATGTTGAGGTGACTGGCCCCTTGGTACAATCATAGATTTTGGTGCTGTTTAGATGACAAGGAAGAATCTTCAGTATTTTTATTGCAGTTTATAGATGTGTCTGACCTTCTGCATTCCATCCCTAATATTAGCACTGAAGCCATCACTTCTCATGTAATCAGAGACCTCCAAAAGACTTAATTTAAGTTTCTACCATATCACTAAACAGTTATTTTCTAGCACTTTCAGAAGCTAGGTGCCTACCTCCAAAGTGGAAAAAAGTGAAAAGAATGACATTACAGACTGAAAATCCATAATTGTAATTAGATTACATGTTTATCCTTCCTTCTAAAAGCAAAATAGCATATTTTAAATACAGCTAAATCTAGTGTGACAATAAGTAATTCAAGTGTAGTCACTACTCTAGATAGTATTCCGATGCTTAGAAAAACTGCATCAATGCATTTAATTACAAGCAAATAACAGAAAATGCTGCCATGTTGTAGTCAGCAGGGATAAGAGGTGCTAGGACAGCTAATGTCAATCAGGTTACTGGGTAGCTAAATCTAGGTTTCTGCCAGCTAAAACTTTTGGGGTCTATATTTGGCTGAGATCACCTGTTTTCTTTGACACACTTATTTGCATATCTGTGTATTGTGAATTACGTCACAGCTCTTTTCAAAAGAAAAGGAGGTAGTTCCTTTAAGGCCTGACTCTACAGTGGATATATGAAAATGATCCATGATGCTATTATCCCAGCCATACTTCCCGAGTGATACTTTCTAATATCAGAAAAATTTGTTGCCATGGTGACTGCTCTGACCTGAAACAGTTCAGTTGATGCTGAGCTTCCTTTCCCTTCCCCAGAAAAGGAGCTAAATATAATCTTTTGGAAAGGCAATTTTTCTCTTGACCTGTTGTTTGTGCCATATTGGCTTATTAACACTCTCAGTTAGAACAAATAGAGAATTTAAAGAAAAGTGAGCTTGAAAGCAGGCTACAGTTTTAACTGAAAATTATCCTTGTAAAAGGATGCTGTGCCCACCGGTCTCAGGTCACCATCTAATTTAGCTTCTTCTGAATGGAAAGTTCAAATGTGCCATTAAAATCAAGAATTCCAGTACTGGGTGAATTCAGCATTACCTGCCTACAGATAAAGTGGACAGTGGCATGTTAAATGTTTCCTCTGATCCTTAGTAATTTAATTGATTTGCCCCATCATTAGTGTGCATCTTACTTTAATCCTCTACTGGATTAGAAGGTGACCTTTCCATGACCCTCAAGTGAAGACATGTTTTGCTGAAAATTTTCTTTTCTTTGAAAGGGATGCTGAGAAGGCAGAAAAGTCAGGAGTGGCATATTTCTGCAGCTCCAGTAGCAGCCGGGACATTGAAGGTGAAACAAGGATTGAAATCCACAAAAGGCCACAGGTGTTGAGGAAGGATGTCTTAACAGTTTTTAAAGGCCAAGAATGAAAATCACGGGGCCCATAATCAGCCAACTATGACTTCACTGGTTAAGTTTTCTAGGTACCTAGGGAAAGGTTCCAGCTGTTTAATGTTGTCCAGCTTGTCTAAGGGGCATACCTGGGGTTCCTAAGGGCAGTAGGTTGAAGAAGTTTATGTATATAACCTGGAGATGAGGGCAGTCTGTCTTTAGTATTTATACCAGACTTCTTTCCAGGTATCTTAGACTTCCTATAATTCTCAGGTTTTTTTTATTAACCTCAGTTATTAAATATATTAAATATTTAGTAACTTCTGTGCAGGGATATCACTTGCAGTCCAGGAGTGGAGTTTGGGGAAAAGATCTTGGGGCCTTTCTTGCCACCTGCTTTTAGAATGAAGCAGCACTGTGCGCTGTAAAAGGGTATTGGGCCTCTTTTTCCTCACCTCTCCAGTCACCTCTCATAGGTCATCCTTCCCACACTAGCATCCTCCTCCTCCTGACTTAGTGCTTTCACCATCATGTTCCAGGCTTTGACTTCATCGTTTTGCCTCAGGGCTTTTACAGGATTGGTGCAAATAATGTTCTTACTTTCTGACAGAATTTCATACTGTGAATTTTACCCTGTGCTTTGGAGATAAACTTACTGGCATTTACTGACATGCCTTTTAGGAATCTATTAATCCAGTGTGTGGGCCTCCAGGTCTGAACAGGGAAACGAGGGTCTGAATGCAGCATAGTGAGCTCAAAGAAATGTGGGAAGTGTCCCCAGGTCTCTTTGTGGGATATGGTGTATGCTAATGCTGGGAGAAGCAACTAACTTGCTCTGTGTTCTCGGCACATCGTTTCACCTTTCTCAAACAACACAAAAGTTTGTGAAAGTCTCTTTCACAAACAACAAAAGGGGTCTCAGTAACTGCTGCTCGGAATATGTCCACTGAAACAATGCCTGAATAGAAAATTAAGTTCTTAGCTGAAAGACTTTGATGAAGAACTTCTGCATTGCTCTAAATTTTCCCCTTTTGGTTGGAAAAATTCTAAAGCAGAATTGTTTGGCTTTGAGCCATGTTTAATTTACAAGATTTTTGCTTTGCTAGATCTTTTTTCAGGAAAAGATCATTCTGAGCACCAATATTTACATAAGACTTTTCAGAAACTAGCAATGAAAAATGATCTTGAAATGTAAGAAGCAGTAGTGTTATAACTGGGGACATCAGCAAGAGAAGATTTGTAGGGAAAAGAAAGTTTTTCAGCATATCATCTTATATAACTGGGGGAAAAAAATGGGATGTAAACCCCTCAGACCACACTAACTTACAGAAAGGTCCTAGCTGATAATAAAGGGCAAAGAAGTATGCCTTCAACTTATCCAGAATTGCTCTCCAGAGTCTCTAATTGCTCTCTTTCACACACACAAACATACACAAACAAGTTTTAAAACCACTTATCTTGAACAGGTCTGCAATCTGCCAAATACCATGTTCTCTGAAAGGTTACAGAGGAACATGGGATTCCTCTTACCCTAACAAACTAACTGACTTTGACAGCTAAATTTCCCTTTAAATATGTTTAGAACTTCCTTTATATAGAAGTGTGAGTCATTCTGACAAATCTAATTTGTACTGAAAAATGAATGTGTTAAACTTATTAGCCATCTAGGTTAGAAAGACTGTAAACAGTAGACTGATGACATTTGCACTTGGTGTACTACACCCTATGCGCCTGAAAGTGAAATCATACGGCAGTGAAAGATATGCTGAAGATCTTCTAGAAATGGTATCCTAATACTTTTCTACTCTTGAGTTGATATTTTCTTGATATTTCATTTTCTGTAATGAGGAGAATACATATGAAAAAATGGCCTTTTTTAAGCAGTGTTGTATTCATGGCAGTTTATTAATATTTCCATCAAAACTAAACAACAGTATATAGCAGTTTGTTGGAGCTAATAAAACACTGCATGATACTTAAGGAGATGTTGAAGTTCCAACCTTTATTTAGAGTCCTTGACAGTATCTGGATCTGCCTTTGCTTCTGTGCTGAAAGCTTTCCTGACTTGTAAAAAACAGTGAGTGGAAAGGATGTGGTATTCACAAGTCAAGTGCAAATTACTTAGGAAATCTCTCAATCTCTCTTTGTTCTGTGGTAAGAAAAGCTCTCCAGAAGGTAATTTAGAGGTGAAGCCTATCTCAGGTGCTCATACACGATGTTTAGTATTATTGGATGAGCTCAGGGTGTGAGAGGACTCCTCAGTCCAGCCTGCACATGCCTCTGTGTTGGTTTGTGTGGAGAGAGCTGGCAGGTCCTGCAGGCAGGGAAATTCAGTCAGGGAAACTCAGGCAGCAGTGTTCATGGGCTTTCTCCAAGCTCTGAGTCTACTGGTTGTACTATTGGATCAGGCACTTAGGACTCAAGCATTGTTGTGAGGGAGGACAGAGATCTTATTTGAACTGTGAGTCAGCTTTTGGCTTTGAGTGGTGTTCTAGATTCCTAATAGGGTCATATAAAACTGGAAAATTTGGTTTAAAAATGCTGGAATCGACTCCTCTGTGCCCTTCATAATCAAAAAGTGGACAAGATCAAACAGTGTAAGAAGATGTGCTTATTGTGCTATGGTCTTGGATGTCTTTGGAAACTGGTTGATAGCACTTTGGATCCAAATCAGCCACTGTTTCAATCGGTCAGGCAAGTGTGGGAGCCACTAGCTAAAGTTGAGGCTGATCTTGTCAGACCTTTCCCTTTCTCCTTTCTTCAGCAACTAGCAGTTCAAGAAGCTGTTCAAAAAGCTTTAAGAAGGCTAAGCATATAATGTAGAGCTCAATATTACAATTTTCTTCATATTTATTTTTTGGAAAATTCTCTATTGCCAAACAATTGACGTATGGGGAGTATGGGGAGATATCTGTAAGTTAGAGATGTTTTAAGGGTTTGCTTAGAAATCATAGCCTTGTTACTGATACTTGAAAAAAATCTTCATAGCTCATCATCAAACCCAGCAAGTATATCTGTAGTCAGGAAGGAAATGTCTGCTGAGATTATTTTCTAGTGCTATGCAGACACTCTTCATTTCTCTGGATTGTGTCAGGAATGTGAAAGAGAAGATAATGAGAATGAAGATCCCCTGTCAAATAATAGCACACTAGAACAAAAGAGGATTAGGAGTGTATGAAAATGAACACTCATCTGATCCGAATGTACCAATTCTATGAACCCTTGTATGGCTGACAGCTTTGGTGTGAGGTACTCTGCAGAGTACTCTGTCTTTCTTCCTTTGCTGACAAATTTCTGCTGAGAATCTAATACATTATTATATTCCATGGCAAATGTTTGCAACCCATGGAATGAATAGTGAAAACATGTGACTCATTTGGAGCATTTCATCCTCTTCATGTGTGTGTGTGTGTGTGTGTGTGTGTGTCTGTCTGTCTGTGTACTTTCAGAATTGTTCCATGTGTTGTGCATCACATTTGCCATCAGGCCAGACTGCAGCTCCCCAAAGGCCTTGAGGATTAGGACTCCTGTAAAACTGTATAGCAGAAAAAGATACAGTTTAATGTACAGGAAGAGTACAAGCACACCAAGCTCATGTAGACATACAAATGAACCTAGGTATTTTGGATATATTTTAGTTTGGATATGACTATCTTTTTGGATAGAACTACAATAAAATATTAGTTTCATATTTTTACTATAGTGAATCAGAAAATATAAATCCAAGTGAATCTGTGTGCTCTTGTTGCCCTGTGAATATAAAACTGATTTCATGTGGTGCAGCCTAAGATAGATTGTACCAGAAAACAAAATGAAACCGAATATCCCACCCAATATCTAACAACCCTTAAAAGAACATTTCTCGGGTTGCAGATGCAGAGATTTAAAAAATAACAACATACCAGAATTAATGTCATCTGTGGTTTTCCATTCACTTTCTTAGGTTACAATGTTGAATTAAATACTTACATATGATTTTTTCTCACTTTGCCAGGGGGGTGAATCAGACTTGTGCTGTGAAGGCATCTGTTGTCTGTTACATCCCCTGACTCATTTGTTGCACAAGTTGGAAGATGTGAGATGAACGAGGCGAGGGAGAGTAGGGAGAAAGAGGATTGTCTGGTGGCTGAGGTAGGTGGATGTCACTCAGGAGAACTGGATTTCATTCCTGCCTCTGACACAAAGATCATATGAGGAACTGCAAATCTTTTAAACCTCAGTAATTTTCAGCCATTAAGAAGATTGATCTTCCCATAGCACAGATATAGATTTCAGTTCCTTTGTGGACTTCCCTGTTACAGCCAAGCTTTTCCTGGCCTTCCTGCTTTGTCCTTGCTCTAGAGAGCATATTAGTGAGTTGAGTCCCCTCAATTCCATGCCAGCACCTTGGCCTTTACCTTACAGGGTCTTTGACACTTCCAAAGCTCAGGACAGGACAGATGTTTCCGGGAGAGGTGAGGGTACAGACTGTGCACAGCAACCAATGGAGAACCATCTAGCTCACCAAACTCATGATTTTTTCCCCAAGTTTTGCGAAATAAAGAAGACCAGATTTTGCTCATATTCAAGAGATTGGAGCTGATGTCCTCTTCCCAGCAATGCCTTTGTGCTATCCCATAGTGGTAGCTCAATGCTTAGCAGCAGTAATGCATGGGAATGAACTTGGCTGCTGGATGTAAAAGGGATGCTGCAAATTTCAGACATGTACTCTAGCAGGGAATGAGACTTAGTCAGGGAAGGGGCTGAACTGAAGGTTTTGAACTTAGTTTGCAGATCTGAGGATGGTTGTGTTTGTCTTTTCTGCTCTTTAGGCAGAACTGTTGTTTTATTCCTATTCCAGTCCTGTTACAGTCCCATGCCCAGCTCTTCATTTAACAACATGGAAATCTCAGAAAATTCAGGTATGCCCCATTTGGGGATTAGTATCACAGTCTCACTCTTTCCCTTTCCCAAAAGTTTTCGCTCACCAAATATTCAGGCAGTGCTGGTCAGCCTTCAAACTTCTTTGCATGACCTTCATTCCTCTGTACTGGCATCCAGTTTCTGCAATGGGGTTTCTCCTCCCATCCTTGTAACCCCCTGAGCACTGTTTCTTTGCACACAAACAGTCCCATCTCTTTCCTCCACGCCTTACTGTTCCTAGGCTCTAACTCCTATTCCTCTTCCACACTTCCTAGTGTGCTGGATTCTTCCCAGAACAAACATGAGGACAGAATTTTTAGCAGGGTATGCAGCAATAGGACAAGGGGTAATGATTTTAAACAAAAAGAAGGCAGATTCATGGGAGAGATACCCACAGAAGTTGTAGATGGCTCATCCTTGGAAGCATTCAAGGTCAGGTTGGATAGGCTCTGAGCAATCCAACTTAGCTGAAGATGTCCTTGCTCATTGCAGGGGGGTTGGACTGCATGGCCTGTAAAGGTCCTGTCCAACCCAAACTATTCTATGATTCTATATTTCCATGGATTATTCCCAGTCTCAATTCCTAGACCTAGAGTTCTCCTTCAGAAAAATTCACATTTTGCCACCTACCTCCTTTTCCTGACAGCCTTTGTTCTCTTGTCCAACAGGAGGTAGGTATATCCCCTCTCTGCAATGCTCTGTTTCAGCAGTGGGTGGACCAAGAGTACAAGAGATATCAGTTCCCTGGGGTCACATCCAGTGCCCAGGACTGCTCCAGCTCCAGACACATGGGGACAGCCATTACAGTGGAAAACTGATTTCATCCCCATCACCAATTCTGCACAATACTATTTAAAAAAAAAAAGAAAAAAATTCTTTTTCTAGTGACTGTGAAGGACATACGATTCAGTATATACAGAAATTGCAAGGAGCTGGGACATGCTCAGTGAAGAGAGACTGCCTGGGGATTCTGGCTGTTAAATTCTGGCAAGTCTTCACTAAGTATGTGCAAACTACTACTTGTCAAAGACCTGTACATTTTTAGGGTGCAGAGAGAATAAAAATGAGTAAATGAGGTTTATCCTTAACAAAAGCCACACTATTCTACCACACAGGGTTCTTGCAAAACACAGAATTACAAATTCAGCAACATTTTTAAAACATTGTTTAGCAGTTATTTTCCTCTTCTCTTTTTTTTTTTTAAGTCTTACCAATTTTTAAAAAAACAAGGTAGCATGCGTTTCACACTTTTTCACAAGTGTGAAATCTCAAAAAGTTTTTCCAAGCTTTGAATGAAAACATGGTTTTACAAAATAAAATGTTAGGCAATCTTAGCTGGGATGAAAGGATAGATATGGAGCTGAAGCACAAAAGGGCTTGTTATGTATGTTCATGTCTATTATTGAGCCAAAAATTGTCTTGGAAGTCAATTAAACTCTCTCTAATGCTTGTGCTCAAGTAATCTGACTAAGACTATACAGGCGTGCAGACACAAAGCAAATGCCATCCCCATTCTTCAGTGTCTCTTTTAGGAGTCAGATCCTTATTCCTTTGTTCAATGAGGAGTAAAACACCTTAAAAGGAATGGAAAAAGTGAATATATGGTATCTTGCTACAGTCAGCCAACTGCAGTGGTGGTTCAGAGCCTCTCAATGGCAATGCCTGGCTGTGTGCAGCCTTGTGGAGGAGTGGCACCACCTCTTTGCCATGTGCATCTGAGTTCTGGGAAGCCACAAATGGGGCCGTTCACATCTGTCTGGCTGTGAAGCTAGTCTGAGAGGAAGAGGAGAGGGAGATCTCATAGCTCTACCACTAAGTAATTTTTGTTATGGAAACTTATTTTTAATTTGTTCCATACAAATCTTGGGAAAATGAACCATTCAAGAAGTTTATCATAATTCTAGTCTAGATAAACAGCTCAATAAAGAATGGAAAGTATGTATTTTGTCAGAAGGCACCACTAAAAATATTCACATATGGCAATGATTTCCTCAGGATTCAACAAAGGGTTGGCTCAGGAGCCTTCTCCTGTAGATACAGATCAGATTTATCACTGTGGTAATGTCACCTGACTTGTACAATGTTTAAGCTATGAGTCAGTAGAGCAGAAAGACATAGCTGTCCAGCATGTACAGTATTTATCCTCCCCTTTTCCACTCACTGGCGCTGATTTTGTTTTTAACATTATTAAGGAGTGATTCTTCATAGCTAAGGTTACAAATGAGTTTGTCTTAAAAGTTTGTTTTGGCTTCTTCCTACAACCTACCCTGCCACTCCAATACTACAGGACCTTGGAGACCATAATCCCAGTTGAGAACAAGATAATCCATCTTTTCAAAATGTGAATCAAATGGAAGACTTGCTGGATTCCATTTCTCAGAAAATGAAAGTGCTCCCACACCAGAAAGAGAAGTCCTCTTTGTTTTACTGCTTTGTCCATCTTCAAGGAATTAGCAGAAACTTGCTTTAGTTCTCTGTGGGATATTCTAGATGTTTCCCCATCATCCTGGAAAGAGATCTCCTGTTTTACTCATCACAGTTTAAAGACAGACATTGGATAGAATAAGAAAAAAAAAAAAAAAAAAAAACCAATAAAAAATATGTCAGTGTTAGTTCTTTGTAATGGAGCAACTGAACAGAACAGACTGCGGATTTGAGCTCTTAAAGCCTGTAGGGAAGTTATGTAGATCTAGACCCACAACTCTAAAGATCTGTGTGAAGAAGATGGTAAGCCTAATAAGGAAATGGGACTAACTAAACAAAAACTTTCAACCTGAGGCCACTGAAGTTGTAGACTCTTCTGCTGGGTCAGGGTAGCTCTGTATGTGTTGTGCAGCTCTGTGCCCAGCATGGTTCCTGCTGGGAAGCAGCTGAGAGCTGGAGGAGGAACAGGGCAGAGCAGCAGCCATATCCTGCAGGGTCCACATCTGCCAGTCAGGGACCCCCAACACCCTGTCAGCACCTGCCTGCTCCTGACACATACCCATGGCAGCATCCTTCTGCTTTCTCCACTGAAATAGACTGTCAAACATGAGGATAGCACATGGCCTTCTTCCACCCCATCCTTCCCACACTGAACCAAAAACTTCTCATGTCTAAGACTGAAGTGCCTCAGTGCCGAGGAAGGTCTGGAATTTAAAAACTTTCAGTCTCTCTCTTTTGTTGTTGTTTTATTTCCTTTTATTTCCACTGTCTGTAAGAGGCAGATTGAGAGGGCAATTATTTTCTGATATACCAGTTTTTATACAAAAACTTGGTAGAAACTGTGGGAGCTTAATATACATACATCCTATTTGTCATGTACATAAAAATTTGCTATTGTGGTAGATGACATATAAGTAGCTTTTTACCAGATTGGTTTTACTGAACAACAATGGAGAGCATCCAAATTCAGTTTAATGTTCAAATATTTGGGCGTAGTTTAGTATATTACCATTACAAGATGCAGAGATCTCAGTCTACGCTTGCAAAGAGTAAGGTTTTTGAATCCGAGGGTTGCTCAATCAGCACAATCCTCACATGCACCCCTAACATTTCCACTGGCAGACTGACATACCTGGGACATGCTCCACTTACCAGGTGCAGTTCACAGGCAGCCTGTGCATAAAGTCATAGAGAATTAGGGCAGAAAGTATTTCAGGAAATTGCATATTCCAGCCTCTCAGCCCTAGATCACCAACACAGTTGACTCTTGTGAGTTATTAAGGTGACCTGTTTCTAAAGATGCCTCAGCATCCCAGCATTCCCAGGCAGTCCATTACACCAGGCTCATAATGCTTTTCTTGCTTCTTCTTTGCGCTGTCATTAAAGCTCATTATGCTGCTTTCTTTCCTGCCTATAGACACAGAGAAAAGAATACTCCTTCCTCTTTGCAGCTGCTTTTTTGTGCTTGAACACAGTTGTTCTGAGGCTACTCACCCTCCTTTCCAGTCTATGCAGCTATCTTTTTTTCATTCTTTCCTGGTAAGCCCGGTAGGCTAGGTCTGACATGCACCTTCTGCTGGAGGTAGTGGATCTTGAAGTATATTAAAAACCTTGGACATTAGTTAAAAAGAAAATAACATGGCACCGCCATTGTGATGGGGTCAGCTGGACACTGCTCAACCTGAAAACAATTTCTGTTGACTACTTCAGATGTAACAGATTAATTGATGTCAAATGAGGCAGCACTACAAACTTTTAGCCCAGAAAGGGCTATCCTATAGTAGGAGAGTTCCCTTTGTGGAAGTGGGAAATGGACACTTAACATCAACATTAGAGTTGAAACAGCTATAGCTGAAGAATATCACAAGATAGACCAATTCAAGACATGTGACTGTTATAAAATAGTGAGCTTTAGAAATGAAGAAGCATTATTAACTACTCTGCCTTGCTTTTGGTTTGTGAGTCTGCAGGAATAACATAACATTTCCAAGATATCTCCTGGAAGCCTCTGGGAAAGAGACTGAAAACTGAGATACTTGTCTAATCACTTGGCTCTAGAAATAGAGTCCTTGGGAGAACACCAAATGTTGTAATTAAATTACCAGCATAGGTGTCATAACATTTTGTTTCTTTCTGTGTGGAAAATGAGAAATTTGCAGTTGTTGATGAGTTCTTGGATAGGAAAAAGGTGATTCACACAGGAGCCTGAACAGTCTTTTCTCAAACATCAAGGCTGAATCATCCCTACTCATCGCTGTGATGGATTTCAGACTGTTGAAACAATTGTTTGACATGAAGCCAATTCACATTGCAACACTGTGCCATACACAGCGGGCCCAGGGGCATCTTAAGATTTGTCTAGGCATAAAATCAGCAGAATCTAGGCTGAGCTGAAACATCAGATGGAAACTAATCCTCTGAGGGATGTTCCGGCTTATCATTAACTTCCACCAAGTTCACTGTGAGATGTCAGAACCATCAATAGTTAATACAAGAAATATCAGATAACCATCAGTGAGAATTTGTGGGCATTTACACTGGCATATCAGATTGCTGCAGCACTAACTTAAAGATGTTTTGCTTGCTATTGATTAGAATTTGGAGGAGGGAGAAATACTCAAGACAGAGCTACAATTATGCGTGATGGATCTCAAAGTAGCTCAAATATTTACTTAATACATGATAATTTAAATGAATTAGACATTAGTTTATAATTGCAATCAAAATGTGTTTTCCCTAAGGCTTTAGCGGTTCTAATGATTCTTTAAGTGTAAAGAAAAGCCTGCTGCTTGATTGAAACATGTCCAAAAGACATCACAGCTGACAGGAACTTGAATTGGTCTTCTGCATTCATTTCTGATAGCAGAGGCAACATAATCTGACAGCAGATGTTAAGCAGGCAACATTTCTCTTTTGCTCCTAGGAGCAGCTGACAAGAATCTGTAGCCTAACTTAAAACAAATAAACAAATAAAACCACCACCAAAGTGCTCCAATTAAAACTGGCCTACTTCTTTGTAGAAAAATATCATTTAAAAACTCAACAGGGACAATTAACTTGTCCCGATAATTTGTAGAAGTGAATCCTTAGGTATTTTGCATTGCTTGACTAATTTTAATATTTCTGTTCTCTCTATTCTATTATTCTTGCTTGACCATTCTGTTTAATTGTGCCAGAATGATCTGCAGTTCCTGAAGCTAAGGACCCTGGCAATGTTTTTCCTTTTAGGCAGGAACATATGATCCTTTTTTACCTGAAGAGACTCCTGAACCACTGTTTGAGCTTGAGTGTAAATCTCTATTTATCTCTCAATTGTACAATGATATATTTATAATTTATCCCCTGTAAAATGAGTTTGTTTCCAAAGGGGGGATTAAAACCTCTTGTCCCAGTCCTGGTTTACCCCAATAACCAGAGCAGCCCATGGCCCAATGGTTAGAATTTTTAGCTGTCAGCAGACAATTTTTGGCTTCATCTTAAGACATCTTAAGTGTCTACACCAAGTTGTTTACTTGTGCTAGAAGAGTCTAACTTCACTGATAGTCTGGGAAAGAGTGCTGTAAGAGAAGCCTAAAGACCAATTTAGATGCCCATCTACTACCTGCCTGCTATAGGGTGTGCTCAGTAACTCTGCTGGGTGTACTGACAAGCTCTCCAGTGACTAAAAGGGCACCTTCAGTAGACATCCACTTTCACTTAGGTGTCCTAGGTTTGATAAGTACTCCCCCTGGAATGCTCCAGTCTGTATTTCAGATAAATCCTCTGCTGCTGGAAATCCTCTAGAATACGTATGCACAACATGCACATGGACTTAGAAGACATAATGCAGACCATAGGAAAGAACTCCAACTTTTTGGAGTGACAGCAGCAGTGGCAGCAGGCCAGGTAGGTAGCACTATATGTCCATGGTTGGGCACATGAAGTGAGCAGGAAGGATGGGATTTCATCACCCAGGTGTAACTACCCACCCCTTTTTGAGACATCTTTTGCTCTTTGAGGGATCACAGATTAGATGAAACACTTTTCTGAGACATACATCCTTCTGGAGATATGGGTAAAACCATGGCTTAAACTCATAAAGTGTTACTAGATGCCAATATCCAGGGAATCAGGTCCTAGTCTGAGAGCTGATTTAGGTAGGTTAATCCCAGTGTAATTCCCATATGGAGAAGGGAGAACTGTTGCTAGACTTCCAAGGTCCCCACCCAGAATGTAGTTCAGTCCTGGGAAGAAGGGTTTAACACACATCCTTCTCAGCTCAGCATGTCCTGCAGAGCTATTTGCAGAGGCTCCCATTAAGGGCCAGCTTTGTGTGGAGCCTTTTCTTAAACATGATTTATCATCATCTGCTCTGTGGATCACACAGAGGCATCCAAACTTGGTGCTCTTTTTACTCTGAAATTCAAGAAAAGTGAGGCCTTTTTCTTTATTTGCTTATTTATTTACTGCTTAGGATGTAGCTTGATCTTTCTGGTGTCCCGAGCACAGGCACAGAATTACTGCATTAACACAGCCACAGTTAATTATGATGAATAGGGAAAACCATGGTACATGAACCACAATGAGCTTGTACATGGAACAGAGCACACTTCTAGGATCAGGAGATCAATCCCAATTTTTGAATCTATACCAGAAGTGGTGTTGATTTAATTTACAGTAGATTAAACATCTGACTTTGGTTAATATATTTTTATAGAAAGACTGTTCCTGCAATCCTGGGTATCTTTTAATTGCTGCAAAGCATTAATTAGCAATTAATTCATTAGTAAGGACCAGAGTAACAGTGACTAGAGGGTACAGGAAGGTTTTTTAATATTTTTCTCAAGTAAGATGGCAGAAGCAGAGTCTTTGTACCTGTCCACTGCAACTGTCCTGTGTCATTGTCCCTTATTTCTTAGGCCTGGTTCAACATCTCCAGAGCACGAGTTTTATCTTGCAGCTAAAACTAATTTTCCCTCACCTAAAAATATTTGAAAGAATGCAGTTGGATTTTGGTTGCAATTGCAGCAAAACATTTTTATTTAGGAAAACTCAAACATTATAAATAATCCAAAACAGATTTCAGTTTTCACATTAAAAATTAAAATCAAATAAAAGAAAAAGAATCTAGCAGATATATAAAAATCTTGAAATAATTTACACTCTTCCTTCAGGTCCTAAGGAAGAGAAAAATCCAGCTTTTCCCCTCTCTCTCTTCATTTTTTCAAGATATCGGCACTTCCTTTCAGTTGCAGTGAAAGACTTTGGGCCTTTGAGCAGCACTGAGCTTGGGGCAGGGTCATTAATGATGCTGCCCTTGCTAGAGATCTCCTTCCTTTGTGCACTGGGCAATGCCAGAGCACAGAGTAGCCAGGGGGAGCACATGCTGCAGTTGGGAAAATCCTTCAGTTACGGGTTTGTGCTTCTGTCCTGGGTGATGCCTTTAGGTACATTGCCCTTACGAGTTCCTGCAGGAGCACTGGATCATTACTTTTTCTCTTAGCTTACCCGCTGCCCTGGAGCCACAATTTACAGCCCATAATGCCTGCACTTTGGTAATGGAATGACCCAGACACGTTAAACATTATTATTATTACTGTAGAGCATGACCATATGAATAAACACAGAAAACACCCTCTTCATTCTACAGTGACAGATCATGGATTTTGGGTGATTTCTGCATTCCAAAATCATTGTCTGCAAAAAAATTACAATGGTCATGATGATCAATACAGTACAGTGAGCTATTAATTAAAATGCCTTGTTTCATTACTCCACCACATACCTTCATGTAATTCCACTCGAAAAAACCTCAGACAACCCCGTAAAAAAAGGGTTGCACCCTAACCAGCAAAGCCTGTTTAAAATCTATGGCTCACAGTACATCCTCAGAGCAATTTTGGGATGGTATTCATGCTTCATTTAGCTCTGCATTTTGTTCTCCAAGAGTTTCTATTGAACATACTCAGGGTTTAACAGTTTCCTTTCCAGGCAGGAGTGATGTCAAGATAAGAAAATTTTAATATTCACAAAAAAAACCCCAAAAACATCCAGGCTGGCCTCTTTAAGCAGCAAGCCTCAGGTTGCTCTCATGACAATACTACTGATCTTGATTTAAGGGATCAATTTAAAATATTTAAACTATGACTGTAAGTTGGATAAAAAAGTCTTTGTTTCCCAAATCTGTTCTAAGATAGCAGCACATTACCACAACTGAAAGTTGTAATTATGAAATTTTGATTAGGATGCTGGCCTGAAAAAGCAGGGGTTTGCATTGCTCTATGTCCCTTTCTTTACATGTAGAGACTGTGCTGATCAGTGATTTATTCCATTAAATCCATCTGAGGTGTTATTGTTTAGACATGATGAAATTGTATACATTGTATCTAGCCCGCTGTGCACACGCAAACCTAGAATATTTTCTGCTACCTATAATAGTAATGCTCATCAAATGAACAGTGAGTGTTGTAAATTCTCATTCACTTGTTGGAGTCCAGGGTGTTCCCCTGGCTTCCCTGGATGCCTCGGAGCCCGGGCTCGGGGCTCGGAGGCCTTGGCACGATGCCCAAGACCCTTGTGGGTTTGATATAAGTCCCTGGAAAAAATTAACATAATTGCAGGAAGAATTACAAGTTACAAAAGATAAATGGTGTATAAATTACACTGTCACAAAGTAAAAAAGTGAATCTGTACGTAGTTATGATAAGAAGCTTAAGAGTTAAGATGGAGGATTTTTACATGTGGTATGTAATTTCTTCTTCTCCTTCTTGCCATCAATCTTTGAGCCAGGGTGGCATTTCTGGATTGGTTTGTCAGAGAACTGGACAATGTAATGTAAGGGTCGCACATTGGAAATTAACAGTAAATATTATATTATGTAAATTGAGCTATAAAAGATAAGGCCGGCCCTCTGGGCAGACAGTGTGTCCTGGACCAGCTTCTCAGACAGATCTATGTCACTTAGAGAGAGTATTTCTTAGATAAGAAAGAATAAACAACCTTGAAAGCCTCAGAGAACGACTTCTGCGTCTTCTTCACTGATAGAGTGAGAAGAAAGGGAAATCATGAACTCAAACCATCTGAATGTCCTGTCTGTGGGTGATCTCAGCCTGGGGGACACCCCCAGACAGCGACATCACTCAGAAGGTCCTCACAAACCAAATAAAGCCCTACCTATCTTGATGATGAGTTCAAACAAATTTGTACACAGGCATGTAAGAAACCGATCCTCTCCTGTTTAGGTTCATCATCAAGAACAATAAATACTTCTTTACAGTAGGTACCATCATGGACTTTTCATGGAGAAGCCTAATTTAGTGTGCTTTCAGGGAAGAACATTTGAAATGAAATGTCAAGAAAATGGCTGAACACCCCTCCCTCCCTCTTTCCCTCCTCCCTCCCTCACTCCCTCACTCCCTCCCTTTTCTTCTTCAAACGTACTTCTAGAAATTTCTATGGCTAGGTCTTCATAAGAATTTTGAGCAAGAGAACAGCCAAAACCTCTGTTAAAAAATGCAAATAGGTCTTCAGTAACTTTATTCAAATTAATTTAGTGGAAATCTGGGTTAGGGCATATCAGACCAGAGTAAGGATACATGAGAGCCATGAGGAAGAAAATTCCAACCATTAAATGCTTGATTTAAGGAAAATTCTTAATCTAAATGTCAGTAGTAAGAATTCTGAGCCTAAGGTTACACATATGTTCGTGTGTCTGGTTGAATCAGGACTCTGGGTTTATATTTACAGGACTGAGTTTCAGTTATTTTTTCCCATCTTTTTTGTACAATAATAAATAGCCACTCAAACTGATATTCTCTCCAGTATCCATGTAAATGTCAAAACATTTTTCTTTCAGACTAAAGAAAACTCATTAATATTAAGAAGTTACTCAACTCCTAAATGATACACAAACCAAACACCAGTGAAACTACCGGTGGTCAGACACCTAATTGATTGTGGTGTTATGGTCCATGGAGTCTGCCTTTGTGGAATATCACTTACATGGATGATTTTGTAAGAACTAGCCTCTGTGAATCAAAATGAGATGACCATGCAATATAAATTTTTGTTCAGTTTAGCTAAGGTGATCTCACATACTCCGATTCCACCGCTGTAAGTACAGATGATAAAACCCAGTGCAGATAGTGACAGAGAGGCATTTTCAAAACGTTCTCCTTTGGAAACACGGATTTTTTTTTTTTTCTGTTCATATCTGTTCTCTCAATAGAGATGATGCAGCAAAACAAATATTCCTACTAATTTGATTTCTGTGGTGTAATATTTGGCCATGACTCCCTGGCTAACTCCTACAGCAAGGAATTCTCAGCTGGACTCTCACTGAAGCACAAAATTATTTAGTTGCTGAGGTGTGATCAGACTGAGTGCATTCAGTATGACACAGCTAAAGGTAAAATAATATGAAGGTCAAGAGACTATTAACATAGTTTTGGAAAATGAAAAGTCACATGAACTCTTGGACAGTAAAAATTGTCAAGATTCCATAATTCAGGACATTTTAAATCATGTTCAAACTTTCATACTACTGATTTACTTTTCACTTTACTTTTCTGACCAGAGCATGCAGCACATAATCTACTGGATTAAATAGCTCTTGGTTTTCTTAGTGGTTCAATCATTTGGATTTTTTAATCTCTGGAATATGAAAAATGAGGAAAATCACCAAGTTCAGCTTCAATTTCCCACCTCTGTTTCTCCAGGTGGATGGAATTTAAAGAACTGATATCCTGTAATTGTTGGAAAGATCCTCCTAATTTCCATTTTAGGTGTACTCCTGGCTAGCGTATGCATGCTGTTAACCCGTTGCTTGAGAGGAGTAATACAAATCCTAAACATCCACAAGCTGGAACCTGAGCTCCTTGCAGTGCTGTAGCTCCTTTGAAGCTATCATATGACTTGCACGAACTCAGTAGTGCCATCCAGTACACAGATCATAACTACCCAGGAAAACCAAAATGTGTTTATGACCTCACTGAAGTCCAAATTACTTGTTATCAAGCCTCATAAAATGTCATGGCTCATTGAGATCTCAGGAAAACATATTAACATCACAATTATTATTCCAGTAAAGGTGTCACCTTTCCTAGCAGACAGGCAAAGGACTGGATGGACATTGGCTTGAATTGCTCCTTGTTGATACTGGTTTGCCAGTCAATAAGGCCTCCTTTTAATAGAGTATCAGAAGTCAGGAGACAGTAAGATTGTCAGGGCATCTCTGTCTCTTCCTCTGATAAATTACATTTTGAAATTAAACTGTGTGGTGAAGAAAAACAGCTACTAATTCAAGATGTCGCTGAACCAACATTTAAGAAATGTTCCTTTTGTACAGAATAGCTTGATCTGATGTCTGACTGCAGGAATCCTCTTCAAAATCCCCTCTGGGAGAGAGAGCCCTTACAGACAGGGTCTCACAGCCTCCCTTGCATCTACAGTCTGCAGCCTCAGGGCACAGCTGGTTTGGTTCACACAGCTCTTCTCCGGGGCTTTTCTTCAGAGGCTTCTTCATTGAGTAGAGAACAGAATGACCACAAATTCATCAAAATCAGACTATAATTTTAGCTCTACTTATTCAACATAGTTTCTTGTCCATAATTTGACAAAATAAATTTTTAAAGAACAAGAGCTCAGCAGCACCCAAGCCACAAGAACAGACACTTGCTTTTAAATTGTTTTCTTAAGTTCCAAAATACTTGTGAAGCTATGGGCATAGTTTCATACTTTAAAAATAGAGGCATGTAGGCATTTTAGCAGAACAAGAGCATGGTATGAGGGAGAGATGATAGAGAGAAATGTACTGATCATGGTGCATCTTTCTTGTTGATAGAAGCTGGCTAGTGGTACCAAGTAGACATATGTCTGGATAAATGGTTAGCATCAACATATTTCACTGGTACTTAATTGGCATATCATTATCTAGGCTTCTTTTTATATTCCTTTGCTGTTAGAGATGGGTCCTCTTGGAAAGAATTTCTATTTTTCTTAGTGCTACTTATTACAGTAGGGGAAAGACGAGTCATTTGGCACCTTAACTTTTTCCAAATACATGAACAGCTCAGCCTTCCCATTCAACCAGGGAGTGAGAAGGGTCAAGAGAAGGGAAAGTTATGAGGCAGAAAGTGGAAAGTTGGTAAGGGGTGGAAAAAATGACTTAGCTTAACAGATGGGGTAGAAAAGAGAAAGAAAAGTGTTTCTCTAAGAAAAGAGAGAAAAAGAAAGGTTTGAACTAATTTAGTGTTAGAGTTTCCTATTGTAATTTTGTAAGGTATTCAAATGCTATGGTGATGAGTACAGCTGAAATATCTAAGCACTCTGGGATAGAATATATTCAAACAAAAAGGATAATTAAAATAGTGCTTATTTAGAACAGGGATAATGTCTCAGTTCCAATGCAAATGAGCACAGTTAAAGGATCACTTGCCTTTTTATGAAAATGAATATTGAAAGTTTGATGAGAAACTTGGGAGAGAAACATTCTGGAAGTCAAAGCAAATGCAATCTCTATATGCAAATGAAATCAATTAATTTTAGCAGCCATGTATGAGTGTAAATGAGAAAATCAATGATTTTCAAAATCTAGTAATTTGATAGCCATTAGTCTCATTAGACTTCCCTTTTCAAGCTTAATTATTCAAAAATACAACCCGATTGAAGTGTGGCTTAAAAAGGACACATTCTTAAATTAATTACTGTAGCAATTTTCCCTGCAGCATGAGGATACAGTGGCAGTATGCAGCTTTGTAGATAGAAATATGGGGTTTTTCGGGATTTTGATGAAGAGTCCACCAAATCTCTGCAGATCACCTAAGCATGTGAAGAAGCATGTGAGTCAACCCACTGAAGCCCATGGAAGACATATTATTTGTACCTTATGTGGATCAAGTCCTTGATTTCAAGGAGAGTTTTGAGGAAGAGTCCAAGTTGAGCAGAGAGGTGACCCAGTGCAGAGAGCAGGCCAGGCAGCACAGCATCCCGAGGGCTGTGAATCCAGGCACTGACTTGCAGGGGGGTCACCTCTCCTCAGCTGTCTCTGGGGCATGGATTTCTGCACATCATCTTTATAATAATCTCCTGGCAGCAGCACTTACCCAGGAAATGGTGCTGTGACATTTGTGCTATTTGTTAATCTGGAGAAGATTTAAACAGATTATGACTGTAAATTTGGTGGTTTTGAGAATTGTCTGTGAACCTGATGAGCTATAAAGACATCATTAGTCCTAAACAGCACAGTATACATTTCCCCTCTTTTTTAGTTATTCAAGACAGGATTTACTGTTTGTGTACTTTCATCTATAAGGAGAATGCTTCTTTTCTAGGTGTGAAGTGCTGGTCTGGTTTAGCTGAGTTCATACCAGTTCAAACCAGACACAGGCTAAAACAGATGGCTGCATCCAGACTGCCTGTCAGCCATGCCCCTTGGCCTCTGCTAACTCCAGAACTGTGCCAGTGCCCAACTTGGAATTGTTTAGATGGATTCTGCCCAGCTCAGGATAAAATTATGCCAAGGCATTTTAAAAATTTGTCAGCATTTACAATGAAATTCATATTCTCAGGACACACCTTGGCACCCTTTCTTTTGTTAGTGCTGATGACATTTACTAAATAAATTATTCCCATACTTTTAAAATCCATTTCTCATAGGAAGAAGTGTGATTATACAGATTCCTAGCTGCATTTCTTCACCGTGTGTGAAGATATGCACTAAGGCATTTCTGAGGACCATGTTATGATAACTCATTCCACTGCTCCAACACTTGCTTATTGACCCTCCTCTGTCCTCTTCCACTCCTTGCAGGTCTCTCCTGACCTCCCTCCTCTGCTCTCACTTCCTACTCAAAGTAATCAAGATACAAGGAAGATGTACTTTTAGAGGCCAATTAAACACAGCAGGGCACCAGCTGAGATGAGGAGCTGCAGTGAGTGAATTTAAATCAAGATGCAGTTTCTGAGAGATGATCTCTGTACTGCCACTGGAATATTTGTTAACAGTGGCAAGGGCTTCAGGTGGATCTGCACATCACCAGGGAGGCTAAGCCTTACTCAGATCATTGTGTGACCGAGAAGTGTGAGTTTAAAAAAAACAGGAAAAAATGTTCAAGTTATAGCTTATGAATCCCAAATATGTCTGCAAAATTTTGTACTGAAATATTCCATGTGACAGGCAAATGAGGAGCAAAAGAGAAAGAGGCACAGTTGGCTAAACCACAATGTTCACATTTATATAACATGTGATTTTAACAGCTCAGGATTGCAGAGGATTTAAAAAATAATTATCTTTTATGTGAGGCAGCTATTTTTCAGTAGTGGCATTACCATCTCAGTGCTTCTCAGAGACAATTTTCAGACACCACTCCACTGAAGCAGAGATGCTTTAAAAAGGAAGGAATCAGCACAACCCAATGGATTTTAGTCTGGTCACAATTTTGAAGATAATCCAACATTTCAGCCCTTGTCATAGAACATCTCCTCCAGCTCCACTCTCCCATTCTTCCACTGCAAAGCCCTTGATGTCCTCTGGTGTGAGGCAGATCAGGAGAGCTGTGTGCCCGTGTGTGCCGCCTGCACTGTCCCTGACCCCTGCTGCTGCCTAGCCACTGGCCAAGGGGTCAGCTCTCATCTGCCTTTGGGGCCAAAGCTGCATCTGTGCACAACACAGCTGTAGGGTGGCTTAGGAGAGGAAGTAAATAATTCATCAGCTGTCTCTGCAGCACCGAGCTAGGAAATAAAAGCTCTCCTTTCCCAAATATCATCAGGTCAGCTGGACAGAAGAACACCCTTCAGGGTTGTTCATGATGCATTATGGCATTGAATACAGTGGGAATTTTGCTTTTGTGTTCTGTGCCAGCAAGCTGAGAGACTGAAAAGACATGGGATTCTCCAAATTAGTGTCTCAGTTAGCAGTTTGCTTAATTCTATCTCATGGTGAATGACTTGCAATGTACTACATGTCCTGGACTGTCGATACAGAGACACATTTACTGTGGGCTGCAGATGAGACAATGACTTTCTTGAACAAATGAGAGAAAATGGAATTGTAGTGGCATCTCTTATCCTGTCTCCTGTGATGGTATCAGGGGTCATTGCAAGGGAATGTATTTCCAGAGCATGGACTGTACCAGAGCTCTGTGTACAGATGCCACCAGGAGGCTCTGCCAGTGCAGGAGAAGACTCACAAAATAACTTTAATCAGCCACAACAGAGAAACAGAACACTTTGCAAAACATCCTAAAGACTGAGCATGTGTTAGTGCCCTACCTATCTGTAATAGCAGCAGAAGAATTTCAAGGTTTTGCCTCTTTCCACAGCTCTGCCCTTAATAAATGATTAAACTCTGCACTTACTATTAAGTGCTGGTGGAATTTAAATGGGTTGCAGTGCCCAGGCTTGGCTTCTCCTCCTTTCTGGAAGCAGGGCTTAAGACAAGCTTATAAAACCTGAAGAAATGCAGCTGTGACTAATTCTTGGCTGCAGCTGGAAGGAAGAGAGAGGGAAGGCATAAAGGGCAAAAAGGGTTTTCTTGAGCACTCATGTTGGCTGGGCTTCTGTCTGCTTATCCTGTTGAAACTAGACAAAGTGACTGTGTTGCCCATTCCAACAAGGTCTACAGAGAACTTCAGGTACATGGCCTAAGAGTTATATGAACTAATAATATAAATCATAAAATTAAATACTATGATTTCATTCTCCAAATGATTTGGAGACATAGTTTAAACGAAAGACAGAACACAAAGAAAAATTGTATTGCATGGAATAATTCTTTATGAGCTTTTTGTACTTTAATATGATATAAAATTCATATTAATAGGTGCCATTTTTATGAAGAAATTTATAGCCAAAATATGGCAACTTCTTTGCTGTAAGAAAGTTAAATTTGATTATTTCTTTTTTCTTTTTTTTTTATTTGCATGGATATTTTGGTGTGAAGCAGTGAATTATTTAAACTTGAGACCTTTTATAACACATGCTCTTTTATTAGCCACTTTGTTCATGATCGGTTTTTTTGTGGCATCAGTAAAAATGTGGTATCTGTCCATGGGCCAAAATGACATCTGTACTTTTTCACTTGCATCAGCTGAAGAATTTGTAGCCTAGAGACACAATTAATGCTAGGCTGGCCTCTTCCCCAGATTACTGGTCTCCTATGCATAGCTTTATATACCATATGTGAAGGGCCAAATTAGTCCCACTTGGGTCACACTTTCCTTGATCATTTCAAGAACTAACTCCACAACAGTGGGTGTTTGTAGAGATGTAATTTTCCATGACCAAACTGGTATTTACCTATAGAGGGATTTTTCCATTAACATTCTGTGTGAGATTTTGGGACATAAAACGCACCAAGGTACATCTATGAGGCAAAAAAATCAAGGTGTAAAGGCTGCTGCCATTTTTCCTTCTTTGGCCAGGGATTTTTTTTTTTTTTTCTTTATTTTTTTGGTGAAAAACTACCCTAAACTGTATTTGCATACAGATATGGGAAATTACCAGCTTTCTTCATTGTGGTTTCAGCAGGGTTCCTCAAGGACAAGACCACAAGTCTGCTACCTGGCCTAAAAGGATGCTGCCAGGATAGAATAATTGAATGCAGTTAGGCATACAGAGATAACTGGGGACGTGGTAAATTCTGATCTCTTCCTGGGTAAGGGATTTTTTCCACTCTTGTTATTTCTACCCCTATGGGACTGAGAATTAGAAAGTAAGAGAACTGGGCTGTTAGCTAATGTACGAGTGCGTGGGAATGTTACTATATAGCAGCAAAACAGAAAAAAGAGCACAGTATAATCATTTAGGCTGAGAAAAGGCTTCTAAGACCAAGTCCAACAGTCAGCCTAACACTGCCAAGCCCACCACTAAACCATGTCCCCAGGTGCCACATCTACATGTCTTCAGGGATGGTGATTCCACCTCTTCCCTGGGCAATCTGTTCCAATGCTTGAAAGCCCTTTCAGTGAAGAAATTTTTGCTAATATCTAATATAAACCTCTCCTGGTGCAATTTGAGATGATTTCCTCTTGTTCCGTCTCTCATTACTTGGGAGAAAAACCTGATCCCTACCTGGCTACAGCCTCCTTCCAGGCTGCTGGAGAGAGTGATAAGATCTCTACCAAACCTCAGTTTCTCCAGGCTAAACACTCCCAGCTCCCTCATCTGCTCCTCATAGGGCTTGTTCTCCAGACCCTTCAACAGCCTTCTTGCCCTTCCCTGGACACCCTCCAGCCCCTTAAAGCCTTGTTGTGTGGGCCCCAGAACTGAACACAGGATCTGAGGTGTGTCCTTACCAGTGCCATGTAGAGGGGCACAAGCACTGCTTGGTTCTGCTGGCCCCACCATCTTTGATATAAGATGGGATACCACAGGCCTTCTTGACCACCTGGGCACACTCTGGCTCAAGTTCAGTAAGGATGATAGGACATGAAATAGGACAGGTGTTGGGAGTTTCCTAATTTGTACATTAGAACTGAATCTGGGCATTCCTTCTTGTCCACTTTGCCTCTGAACCAGAATTCATGGCCACTTGTGATATGCTTTGGTTGAAAGTGAGTGAAGAACTTATATTAGAAATAACTGTCGCATATTTGGGTTATGTTATTTTGCTTATGTGCTAAGATGCACATAAGCATCATGCTAAGAATTACAGCACCCTGCTGTTCACATAAGAATCTCAGTATGATGTTTTGATGAAACTTTAGGTACATTATTTTCATCATATATTTTAGAAGATAATTCAGAAAACAATTAGGAAAAAAGCCCCAAAATTAATCAAGATATGCTTTCATTTTTGTTTTCTGCCTTTAAAATTTAAAGGCAGAAAAAAATTTAAAAATGTACTGTACACAGTATGAAAATTTTATTATTGTACTGAAAAATAAAAATATTTTTAAAAAATTAGAATCTTGGAAATGGTTCAAAGAAGCATCATAAATATTAAAAATCTGTTGCAATCATGATATTTTGTTATTACCTTATATTATTATAGGGTGTAAGTAGTGGGGGTATTGTTTTGTGTCTTTACAATACAATTAAATGTCCTAAATTCTGGATTGTTTTCCAGGAGAATTTCTGACTTCCTTATTTTTTGATGACTCAGCAATGGCATAATTGCAACATATAAGGAACTGTTTTCAATCTTAAGTGATTTTATTTAGTCCTAAGGTAGATAGCTACATAACCAAATCATTGCCTTATGCTCTTGTTTTTTTCTATGCTCAGTTCAATCATGTATTTTATTCACCAAAGTCATTAGAATTGCAATGGTAATCAGAAAGAGGAAATGGTCTCCATCTATCATCCAGTTTCCAACAAGAAGAGGTAACAGACCATTTTAGTTACAGTGCATTAATGCTTATTACTGCCCTAATGAAGATTTGTGGTGCTTTCCCAAGAACCATGAAGCTAGTCTTCGATTTCCTCCCAGCTTTCAAAGAAATACCAGTCTTCACATGACTTCAGCCTGTTGGAGCAAACAAAGAATTATTACTCTGACCATTATAAACCATAGTTTCATCAGGGAAATTAATATGAAAAACACAAGGTAAAATCTAGTTATTACTGTGGCTAAATCCTCTGAGTTTGGCAAACACTGACTGGCTCAATCCCTTTGATTGTGCCCAGACCTTTCTCCTAGCAGCTGTATCTATACAGCTAACACATGGCTAGTATTAAACCATTGCCTATGAAACTATTATCACATCTTCAAGTCTATGTTAGTGTGATATATTATAGTAACCATATGGCTATTGCACATCTTGCCTAAGCTAGATTTCTACATAACCATTCAGGCTCAGTATTATTTGAAGTATCTTCATTCTTACAGTGCAACACAGGCTGCAGTGGGAAATCCCAGATGATCTTGGCTGATGACTTTTTGTGATGTGTCACATGCCATTACAACTTACACATCTCATAGTCAATACTGTTTGGGAATTGGCCCTCCTTTGAACAGTGTTTGCGGTGTTTATCCTGTCCTGATGAGATTAAGTCACAAAGGAGCTGCGTGCAGGGCTGATTTCATGTCCCAGAAAGAAAGGTATGCCACAAAACCTGCTTTTCTGGTGTTCCAAGACTGCTGTCTTGGAGCTGGACACAGTTAAAATGCAGACAAGGGACTGAACTTTCACTTACGAATGTGGGCGTTAGCTCACCTGTTCTCTCTAAATAGTGGGTTCAGGTTTTCTTGCTGGTTTTGCCTTCAGTAGAATGGGGTGTTTGTTCAAAATGAACACCTGTTCAAATATCTTGCTCTATCAGACAGCCCCAAATGTCTGAGTCTCCCAAGACACAAAGAGTTACTTTACCGAGTTTTGTTTAAGGATCTGTTGGAACACATTCATCCTTGGTAATCATCCTTGGTAATTACATCTGGACACAAAGAATTCTAAAGAAAGGAAGTACCTTAGTAGACTTAGGAACATTTAAACGCATCCTAAGGAAAGACCAACTTGAGTGTTATTTGAAGAGCTTTAATTTTGTTGGCAAGGCTGCTGGGAACTAAGAAAGTCTTTTTCACTTGGAAACAAGCTGGCCAGACCATTTCCTTTGCGTATCTTGTTCTGCAGAAGTAACAGAATATTCCATTCCTGCATATTTTAATGACAAGGGAAAAGGTGTATGTAGAGTTAAGGAAAGCAGCTTTCTGACCAGCCTGTTTCTTCCTGTTCCCATGGTTTATGCGTACCAGTAGTGACACACAATTCCTCCTTCCTGAGGAAAGGATATCTGTCACAAAGAGAAGTTCTGCTGCTCTCTGAAAGATTGACCTCTTTTACAGGTAGCAGCTTGGCAGGTGTTTGTTTTAATTTTTAGATATGTGACTTGCAAAAATTCAAATGGGCTGTAGGGATTTGACTGTCATTCTACTTTGCATCTGCTTTCATCAGCATAGCTCCATGACCTTGATTCATGAAGCAGTTTAAGAATACTGTGGAGTATGTCTATATGGAGATATAGATCAGTGACTTGGATTAACATATGGCAGTCAATTCAGTGCCCAGTAGTAGGTATTTGAAGAATAAAGAACTTAATTGTGAACAGCTGTTTCAACACACTTAATAAAGTGTGCACGGCCAGTTCAAGCTCTATAAAGTGTAAAGCACAGTTTTATAAAACACATACTGGGACCATGCACATTCTTCAGAGAGTGCATCAGCCATTCTGTCTGTTAAGCCCTGCCTATATTTTGATTTAAGAGACAGATCTCTGTAAATATTTTTCTTTTTCTATTTTTTAAAATTTTTTTTACATAATGTAACAGACTTGGATGACCCTCTAATATTTGTAAAAAACATGGCTATTCTTATGCAAAAGGAGCTCTAAAAGGAGCACAATTATTATTATTTCCACCTCAACTAATCTGTTTTGTGACATTGAAAGGAGGAAAGGATAGTGGCTTTAGGAATGGTTTTATTTCAGCTTGGGTTATGGCTTCAGAACTACGAAAAATGTTAGCATCTCAGAGGAGCTGGGAGGGATCAGAAATTCATAGTACTTAGTTAATCTGCAACTTCTCAGCAGGACCTGGGAGTCCTGGGCACTAGAAATGATCCACAGATGTCATGCATTCAGCTTCAATGCCATGCTTTGCTTTGCACTAATGATGATTAACAAATACTGAAGTGTGTGGCAAGCCAGGGAGGTTTGAAGGGTCTCTGGGCCATGAGCAACTAATGTGTTTTCATTCTGGTTTTGTGTGCAGGAGTCAAGGGGCAAAATTAAGACCTACTTCTATCACTGTCTGTGCTCTAGAATTGTGTCCCTGCCTCCAGTGGGTCTCAGCTCTGGTCCTGCAGAGTGGTCACATATACTTCCTGTTTTCAGATGTGTTCCTCCTGTGCAGTAAGTCAAAACTACAAGCTGATACACTTTTTTGAATCACTGCTTGATTGAAAAGAGCAGAAATTATTCTACCACTTCCTTCAGAGGCCAAGGACTTTCAGGTCTGACTTTAAGCTGGTTCAGGGCAAAAGGGGAGCAACTCTACAATGGATTAAGCAATCAGATAAGACAGCTGGGTGAGAGGAGGCAGGTTCATGGAATAGGTTGTGCTATAAGTTTTGAAGGCATTTTGAGAATTAATGTGATTTAGCAGAGGTTTGACAAAAATAGACTAAACCCAAACCTCAGCAATATGTTGCATAGCAGGAATTTCCACCCATGGAAATAAATCCCGTACAGAGAGGACCTTCCTTAGTTTCCACATCACTACCTGAAATGCACCAAGTTCATACAGGAAAAATTAAATCAATAAAGTATGGACAAATGAAGATCAAAAGGATTTTAAACAGTGTATAAATCTCTTCCGTTCACTGACATGCTCCTATTTCTTCATTTGGCCTTTAAGCCCAGAAGAATAAACTCACACATCCAATATAAATAAATGAATAAACAAAGTGGTAAAGTTTTTCTCTTGTTATTTGAGTTCAGCTCTCATATATATCTTGTTCAATGTCTAAGCAACTAATGCTAAATGAATATGAATATTAGCAAGTACAAAGTCAAACAAGGTCAACAACACTGAAGGACAATTACTTGTTGACATTTCTTAGTTAAGTGGTCACATGCATGGCTCTTTGAGCTCATTTATCTTTTACTTTAGACTTTTGGATGCAATTTACTGTGTTTATTTTTAATATCAGATGAGAAAACTCTCCCAGTTTCCTGCTCTTGATCTTTTTACGCAGATTTTCAAGAAGCTTGAGCTCTTCAGACCTGCTTTCTGATGTGGCCGCCGCACGTCTCCAGAAGGGCCTGGCACTAGAGGGCGATGCAGACACACGCTTTTGTCAGCGTGCCTCCATTTGTTAGAAAGCAAAACTAGAGGAGTATCAGATTAATTAGAAAGATCTTGAAAGAAGGGTATGCTACTGCTCTGTCATCCCTTGCCTTCTGTTCTTATACTCTCTCTCTGGATTCTGCTTATTAAATTTTTGTACCCTAGATCCTGTGGTAGTTTTCCACGTTCCTCCCTTCCTGTGATTATCACTTTTTGCCCTCCAGCCTTCATATGATCTGAAACCTGTTTCCAACTCCTGATCAACAATATTCTTCTCAGGAGTCTTCCTTCTCTTTTCCAGTCCTTGCTTTTTGCTTTGGCCTTTCCCCGATCTTATTCATTCTTCATCCATCTTTCTGTCTTGTCCATCCTGCCCCTTCCTCGAGGAATCACTCCCATTGTACATCCTGCCCCAGCCTGAACTGAAAAAAATGCAAAAGCTATGAGGATGAGCAAATAAGAGCAGGAGGTACCTCATCATATATGCTAGTGATTAGGTCAGAGGAAAGAAGAGGATGGATTCTGGTCTTTGTGCTTAAAGTATCCAGCCATGGTGCAGTACACAATTCATGGGTAGGTACCATAGTTAGGCTTTCCTCTAACCTAAGTGTTGCAATCACTAAACTCCAGTATCATGTAGCAAAGCTCCTTCAAGAGGAGTGGAGTGTCCTGAATTGGTCCAGCAATGATTTGAGGAGCAGGTAAAAGCAGCTTGACCCTTGTCTGAGGGAGGCTGAAGCCTGGAGTGTTCACTGCATAGCTGCTAAGGCTGCTGTATGAAATTGGATGGGATCACAGGAGACCATGGATAGTCCTGTCAGTTTCTGAACTGATAGTGAACTGAGGATCCTGAACTCCAGAGAAGATATCAGAATACCCTGCATGGACTTTCCCCATCTATCAGCTCAGGGCTGCTCTGTGTTCACGCAGCGTTCACTGTCGTGTGTCAAGGGCAGATGGGATGGAGGAAATGGTTTTCTCTGCTGTGTGCAGGCAGCTGCCAGAGCTGCACTGGCGGCTGGGAGGCAGGAGTGGTTTGTGCCTGTGACTGGTGATGGGAAGCTGTGCCCCTGGCTCTGCACGGCATGTTCTGCTGCTAGCAGCTTTCTCCTTTTGAGGTTGCCAGCTTCCCTTGTTTTGCAAGCACCACATCCCATGAGAAATGTTGTAAACTGTGCTGATTAGGGCATGTGGGATTAGTTGTGGGTTAGGCTGCTCTCAAGAAAATGTCCTTGTGATGCATATAGGCAGAAAGAGAGCTGTCACTCAGTCATCTGCTTCAGTCCATACAGTTTTTATTATCCTCCCACAGTTTCTCAAACCTAGAACTCTAATGACTTGGAAAAGCATCCTGGATTTGTTACTTAAGAACCCTTTCCTCTCTACTGAAGATTCAGGATTATTTCAGGGAAAAGACAGTCTGTCTGTAGATCTGTGTTCCAACCTGCAATATTCTTTCTCTAGAAACAGACATCCCCCACAGGTGACTCCAGGCCAGACATTGTCTCTATCCTCATAACTTCGTAAAGCCACTTGAAAGAGTGTGTGAGGGAAAAAACAGAGTAATGAGAGGAGTGTGGAAAGACACCCCTCTAAGCCACCATAGTTTTTTAAGATCATGCGGCAAATAGATGATTCATTTTGCATTTGCATTTGCTTTTTATGGCTGCGTACCACCAAATGTCCCCACTTGCTCATGAGGTGCTGCCCTCTTGGAACCTTACGGATGTATTCCCAGTTGCCATGAAGACAAAAACTAGGCAAAAGAAACAATACTCCCCAACTCAATGAGACTGTAATGTGGACAGTTCTCAAAAGCATCAATTTTTAAGTTATTAAGGTGACAAATATTTCCTCCTCCTCCTGAAAAAGCAATCTCTCACCTCATCACTCTGGGATGTGATTCCAACTGTATTTCCCTGGAAATGACATGATGACAGGAGGGTATGTGATGGAGAATGAGACAGTATTATACAGACTCAGATTCAAATTCATTATCAGACAGTGAGACTGCTGACTCAGAGTTAGAGAAAATTAAACAACCAAAGATCATGTCTCAGTCAGTGCTCATAACAAACTTGAATTCCCATTTGCACAGTTCATATACACGGGAATTACATTGCATGCTTTGAATCAATTTGCATATGCTGTTTCTACTCAGTCACACAACAAATAATGCATTAGGAGTGCATTTTAATTCACTGTATTATCATACAGCTTGAAATGCTGTCTTCTATTAATGTTCCTTTTGAAGGCTATGTGCATGAGTATGTTCTCACTTGCTCCTCCCCTCACTGTTCCTGTTACCATAAGGAGGTCCTCTGCCTGAGGGACTAGATTGAAAAAAATTTGGAAATCAAGGAGTTTGGTGGAAGTAACAGATAAATATGCATATTTTGAGATAAAGGTTTAAATCCCTTCTTTGGCATTGGAGAATTATCTAATATACAAGCAGATTTCAGAATCCAGACAGACGCCCTGCCAAGACAGGATCACAAGGTCTCCATTTTGCCTTATCCTCCAAAGAGATCCAGGCCCTCCATTAATTGCAGAACAGTGATCTCAGAACTGACTGGCCCAACAGACCTGCTTTGACAGTAAGTGCTTTTGCTGTGACAATTCACTAGTTCTGCACTTGCTAAATACCAAAGAACTCCAGAATGTGCTGCATCATTAGCTGATTTTTTTGATCACCAATAGTAAAAACAAAACATGAAAAATATATCTGCACTGTGTTTTCAGCGATTGGAAAAGCAAAAAACAACACGTCCCCAGCTGTGCATCAATTAATCAGATTGAGCCAAACAAAACTATGTTTTGAAATTCAGCCTTTCCCTTGCCATAATTTCTGGTGGAAAAACTTGGAGTCATGGAGGTTATCTTACTTTCTATTCAGCTATTTTCAACAGCCATTCTTCCTCTCCTTCCAACAGTGTGCTTGGAACAAATATTGCCTCATGTGCTTAAAGAGATGTTGAGAACCACAGAGGCCTTCTGAGCTGTAAAATGCTGAATAAGTGATGGAGGTCGCTCTCATGTCATTCTGTGCAAGTGCTCCTTATGCTGTCCTTTCAGTGGGGCTCTCCCCAGGACTGGGCTGTTAACTTGCTCCTTTCCTTTTCCTGCTCTTCCTGGGAATGATGGATGAATTCACACAGACCCTTGCACACCATGTCTGTGCACTGTATTCTTGTCTTTTCACTGTGTATCAGAATTTCCAAGTGGCTCAGAGGTAAATTAAAGAGCATTTCAGAGGTGCAAATGAAACTGTGCCAGGACCTGTTTTCTAGCTGAAAAGGCTTGTCTTGTGACTTTGACCAGTTTGTAGTCTGCATATATGTTCTTCATCTCTGGCTGTTAAAGAGCTTAGCTGTTAAATTGGACTTGGTATGGATTTTATTATTCTATCATCCATGAGTTATTAATGATCAAAAGTGATGTGCTAAAAGAAGTGGTGGTTTCCATCAAGATTGTGTTATACTAGTGTTTACAAGACACAGGCTTGAGATAATTGTTTCTCTTTTTGGCTTTGTTGGAATGTTTTTGATGACTTGGACTGAGTTAAAATATTTGATGTATGCTAAGAAAATAGCAAAGAGGACTGCATCAAAGCAGAAGAGAGAAACTTGGTTGTTCTAAAGATTACTGTAGACATTGGTATCTTTGAGCAGCTGGCAGAAACCTTAAAAAAGCACCTGACTGTAAAAATGTTAATAATAATATTCTACTGTACCCCCTAAAATCTGTAAATCAAGAACTCTTTTGCAAAACAAACATAACATGGTTCTACTGAGAACATTGATGTCTCAGTTTAAATTCTCAAATATTCTTTTCCATATTATTTAAAAAAGTTATATTAGCCTGGGTCCTCCCAGGGCATACAGGAAATACTAGTCATTCTAGATCCACTGTAATGACAACTTTATTGTAAAATCTCTCTGCAGTCAAGGTCTTGCCATAGAATAAAACTGGATTTCTGCAATTCCAAAATCGTTATTTAAGCATATCACCTCTCAAAAAGGTAATTCATCATCAAGTCACCTGAGCAGAGCACAGTCAACTTATGGTGTATTTCAACCAGTTTCCTAATGTAGTATTCTCTCATTACTTATATTCTTTTCATAAAAATAATAGTCTATGTCTGTATTATGTAGTGCTCAATTCTGGAATAATAAAGAATTAGTCTTAAACTTTATTCCAGTGGTAAAGAACTGCAAAATTAATTAATATAATCTTCTACTTGAGTGCACTAAATGCCACAATATGCAATATCAGAATATCCTTCAGAAGGAGGGCATGCACAGGTAATACTTTAAAAAACAGATGACATATGCTGACTGTAGACACTATATTCTCCTCGTTTCCTCTTGTTTACTGGTTGCTGTTTATGTGGATATCATATCATGCTGGCACATTCTGCCCCTGGCTTTCAGGAAATAAATAAATAAATAACTTTCAAACATGGTTGCAGATTTTACTTGAATAAGTCAAGAATGGTAAATATTGAATATTACTGGGAAATCCATTTTAGTGCATGGAAAAAAAACTTCCATGAAAGATAGCCTGTTGACTGTATATAATATTTTCTTTCCCACAGGCTGAAACATATGGGGTTTAACTGCTGCACTAGAAACAACACATCCATACTGCACATATGGCACAATGATGTGAGCAACACTGAGCTAGGACACCATCAAGGAAGATGTAGAGTGGTTTCATTTAAACATGAACACACAGAGACGTGAACAACAGGGATAAAATATCAGATGTTTGGGTATAAACTGCTATGGGAAGGCAATGTCTTCGTGCTCATTGTGCTAAATACAAGATGAAGGGCAAGAGCTCTGATGGGCCTTGTGTTGGTGCTGACCAGGGCAGATCCTATCCCCGAGTGACTGGAGAAAAAAACATAGAGGAGGATGCAAAGCAAGATCCACTCTGGGAATTGCTGCAATTACTGCTTTAAAAAGTTGCTGAGTTCAGGCCTGTGATTCTGGCAAAGAAGACGTGGGAAATTTTTTCTCCTGCAGTAATGTGTTCAAGCAAGAGGGATTGATGGCCATTAATTGATGGGAGACCATCTTTGGGTGAATGAATGCTTCTGATTGGGGAAAGAAATGAAAGAAAATTCCTCTAACTTAAAAAAAAACTGCGTCAGAAAAAGGTAAAATAGACTTTTCTACAGAGACTGAAAAGTGTTTTGCAGAAGGAGAGCCCCTATTCTCCAGAACTGCTGCTGATCTGTTGAACGAGCTTAGGGAAGCCATGTAGAGTGGCATTTCATCTACCTCGGCTCTCTTGTCTGTGCAAGAACAGGGCCATCAAATGAAGCCGCACAAAGAAAGGTTCAGATTAAGCAAAGAAGAGGTGGTTCATTAATATATTTGGGAAAGTTTTGGTTGTTTAAAACGTGCATAGGTGTAAAGGAAGACTGAGCAAATTAACAGAAGAGAAATTGCTTCAAAATACTTATAAATGTTTGTCATGAAAATGTTTATTGAAAGCAGAAAATGCAACTGGTTTTGCATTTGCATGAGCAACAGAAGAATGTTGTCAGATGTATGTGATGAGTGAGAGAGGGGATGAAATGGTGCAAAGAGGACTCCTGTGTCCCTGGGGGGGTCTGGGAATCCAAAGACCTCACAATGGTGAGGACAATGTGAGCACAATGGTCCTTGTGGACACTTCCATTGTTTGTGGAAATGGTTGGTTGCAAAAGGTCTAAAATGTGGCCTCAGGAGCTGGCCAGTGCATATAATCATTCTCCACATGTCCCATGGACTTCTCCTTGAGTGTGTATGGTTTTGATTAACATTTTGGGAATTCTGCTAAATTTACCTGTGGATTATAGAAAGTAGAATTTCATTACATATCTGCTGTAGAATTCATATAATAGGTAAGTCTTATAATGCCTGATTTAGAGTTGGACTCTGATTTTCTCTCTCTTTCTTATGCTATAATTCCATAAACTTAATAATACATTCCCTGTCTTTAAGAAGTGAATGCACAGGAGAGCTGAACACTGTATTTTTGATCTGATAGATTTGATTACAAGAAGAAAGATTTAGGGACAAGTGACTGATTTTTCAAAGATACAGGTTCATCTGAGCTGAAACTGTTAATGAATTTTAATTGAGATAAAGTAGTTACATCTACTTTTTTTTTGAATACACACAAAATAGAGAAATGCTACAAATATTCAGCTTTTTATTTTAACTTGAAAAAAACCCAAACAAAAACCCTTCAACTCTACCAGACCCCTTATGTCTCTCTCTATAAAAATGAAATAAATTGCTTCTTTTTTTTCTTTCTCTCTAAAAATTTGTTCTGTGAATATCTCCTTTGCACCTACACATCTGATGGAATTTAATGTGCTGAATATCCTTAAATAGTGTTAACTTAAATATCTAGAGTGACATGAAAGGCACCTGCAACATGAAAGGCAATTTTAATATTTTTCTTCGAGACTTGCATGTGCAAAGGAAAAAAAGGTGATTTATTTAACATGGAACAGAATATTTCTTGGAACACTAATAATTTTTAAGAGAAAGCTCAACCTTGCTCAGATTTTACCTCTCATAAGTGTGGATTGTCAGTGGCAAAGTAGTTAAGGTCAAAGTTTAATGACCATACTGATTCATCACCAAATGTTTGTTTACCATCCTTAGAAGATTATGTCTGCTGTTCTTGACAAGAATGCCACTTTAATTCACATTTTTCTTTCCTCCCAGAAATTTGCCCCACCCACTAATGAGCTATTAATCAGAAATCAGTGCAGTAGTATAAGTCTGTGGGAGATGAAATGAAGATCTCTGGAGACACCTTTCATCCCATTTTACTTCTTTTATGGGGCCTCAGCTTCTTTTATAACAGCTCACCATTTAATAGCCACTGTCACTTTAGCCTGGAAGTTCAAAAGACCTATAAATTGCTTGACACAGCTTATCTGTCACAGAACAGGAAGGCTACAATAAAATATGATAACAAATTAATAATCAATAATAGCTGACAAGGTTTCTTCTTGCTCTTTCCCCTGTGATACAGCTTGTGCAGCTGGACCTTGGAGGGTTTGTGTCTCGCAGCAGAGGACTACAAGGCAGAGCTGAAGTTTTGGGGTTTTCTCCTAAAATGAGCTGTAAAGACATTTTTTATGTCAGCTGAACAGTTCAGACTGTTATTTCATAGCTTTAGCCTTTCTGTAGTTAGATAAAAACGAGAAGACCCAAAAAGGTAAGAACTTCTCTCTTTCTTTACAGCAGCCTGTTAACTTAGGAACCCGGCTACAACTGCTTGAACATCAAAGGTATTATTACTGTAATTGACATAGCTTTTAGCCAATCTGCAGACAATGAGTGGCTTTTAGTATGTGAGGGAGTATTTTTCCTAAGGAGGCAATGAAAAGGCACCTCAGCACATTCTCTTTTAGTCTCACCCAAACGTAGAATAGGTTAGAGATTTCTGGTTACTGTCCTGCTTACAACTACATTCCATTTTTTTGTCTGAAAACAGGAAATGTCCTCTCCCGATTGTGGTCTTAGGATCTAATGATGATCCTAAGTTATTCACAGAAGTGAATCAAAGGCTTTTTCTGTGGGGTCAAGAAAGAGCAGCTTAAATTACTTTGTGACTATTCCTTGCTATCCCAAAGCAGTCTCAAGGTCAGCCTGGGAGTCTGGGCAAGGTTGGCAGTTCAGTAATCCCCAAATGGTACAAATGCACAACGCTTCTTTGGATATGTGAGTTAAAATCTATCTCTCTTTATCACTGAAGCATCTACCACTATATTAAGTAGGGTGAAAAATATCTGTTGCATAAACTTCATTTCCACTCTCTTATTTATTTTGCACTCATCAGTGCCTAAACTGTTCTAACTAAACAGCCTCAGAAGATTTCCTATTCTGCTTTCTTTTTTCAGAGAGCAGTAGGCTTTGCTGGATACTGCATACCTACCTGCCACTGCTGCCACTGTCATGTCTTGAAATGACAAACACTGCTGTTCTCTAGTAGGTGAAGAGACAGCAGTTAAGGAGTGGGACAGTGAATTATGAACCATCAAGTTGCTAACAGAGACCTTCAACACTGTCTCTTCCTCTTTCAATCTCCCATGGCTGTTTTATACCAAAGAAGTGGTGTAAAGCCTTTCCTTGGCTTTAATGTTGTGTTCCACAAGATGTGAGTGATTCCAATGCGTGAATTCAAGCATATCACCAGAAGAACTGGATCACAGAATGGCTTCGTGGAAATGTTTTCCTGTAAGATTTGAAATATCTTATTTACTGCATTACAAATAAAGATCAATACCATTCCTCAAATTCCAGTAAAATCATCGAAAGCCTCCTGTACAGGTGGGTGCTATATGGTTTCCATTTGGGGAGGAACACTTCACCATCTAATGGTTTGATCAAGAGGACTGCTGTTCCTAGGAAAGGTGTCTAAGCCAGATGATTTCAGTTGCTGCTGCTAATAAATGGGGGCTACAAACTCATTGAAAGTGATGGCAATGGCTACAAGTGAGATTAAAAGTGTGTTTCTTGCCAAGACAAGTGTATGGTGGGTGGTCGAACATAGAGATTATTTTTTTAAAAAGGACTGTTGTGTGCATATGTGCCTTCTATATTAAAAGCAGAAATTCTTCAATCTTACGATAAATTTTATGAAAAGTCAAAAGCAGAGTACAGAATATGTTAGGCGTGAGTTTTACTCTGGAGGCTTCAGAAACAATGGCTCCATGGTTCTGTGAATGTAAGCACTGCTGTTTTTCTCTGCCTTGAATTACTTAATCAATTAAAATGTTAGTCTGCATGATACAGTTTGTTCAAGTAATTTGCACTGAGTTAAGAAAATCTTCAGCTTTATTGTAATAATTAATTCAAAGAAGAGACTAATTATTTTGTTGAACATTTTCTTCTATGCTGGGAATACTTAATAATTCATTAAATAATATCACTGCTATTTNTATTAAGAGCACATTGATGTTATCTGTACACCATATGTGGGTTTCTGCTGGAAATGCTGCATTTTTGTAGAGAGGTGGAAGGAATTGCAGGTACCCTGTGGTGCTCCTCAGCAAACCAAGATGTATACTTATTGAAATGGGTGCTCAGTCAAATGCTGAATTCCAAGCATAATACTGCACATTCCGCATGTTTACAGATGTGGAGATTTTGAGTGCTTTTAAAGAGAGCCAGAACCTCTGTGCTTCTCTAAGCATCTAAGACAAGACCCAAGATAATAAACTGAGGTGAGCCCTGTTCTCTGTCTCCAAGGCCACATAGCACAAGGTAGCCATGCCCGTGCC
The DNA here is from genome assembly GCA_013400315.1 of Bombycilla garrulus. NCBI lineage: Eukaryota > Metazoa > Chordata > Aves > Passeriformes > Bombycillidae > Bombycilla > Bombycilla garrulus. The sequence goes on along the minus strand of VXBU01015045.1, from coordinate 900,868 downwards.
GTTAAAGACCCTCACTCCTTTTCCTCTCTTGACTGACATAACAACTCAGCTACTGGGAAGGTTTCAGGTGCATGCCAGCGCCTTAAACAAGGCTGAAAGACCACTAACTGTCTGAAAACGTGCCAGAGTCATGCTAGCAAACAACAAGGAGGGATTTCTGGATTCCCTCATTCAGACCCATGCCCTAGCACTGTTTCCTCTACAGCCATAACGTGAATTAGGAGGACTATAATCCTAATACAATGAGTCTCACCTCTTCAAAGTCACTGTGCAATAGATTATGAGTCACAGTGTGCTACATTGCTTGTAGAAAGTTAAAGCTTCAGAAAATTGTTTATACTGCAGCTGCACTGGTAGCTGAGCACAATAACCTGAAGGAAGTGGCAGTTTTAGGACGCTGCTGCTCCTACAGGGCAGGAAGACCACACTTCTGTACTTCAGGTCTTGATTTTTCCCATAAGTGGCTCTGAGACATCACATGTTGTTTCTCTGCTCAGTTTAAACTTTACTATGAATTATGAGGCATTTTGGAGCTGCATTCTGCTCTTTTTAATTTCACCTGATGCATTTCTTCTTCCAGCTGCCTTTCTAATAAAATCCCCCAATAACCCTCCTGACATTTATAAAAAAAGAAACAAATGAAATGTTCTGGCTTATTTATGATCATTCACTCTGTCCTGGTCCATTGCCATTCCTTGCAGGGTTGTGTGTGAATTAAACTGTACACTACTCAAGACCAGTATATTTAGACAGCTACTCACCCTGTGCTGAACTTAAAACTGCAATGTTAGAGTCTGGGTTGAAGCCACACAGAAAATTTGGCCCTTAACACTGTTTTAGAGTGAAAGATGATGTTTAGAGAGCAATGCCGAGACATTGAACTGCCTTCTATATATCCAAAACCCAGTTTTACAAACTACAGAAACTTATTATTTGAAATTACTCCAGCCAAGAGTTACATTATTGATGACATAACTTCAACACAGACAGTGGCTTGAACATTCCCAGCTGGAATTCCTACTCCCAGCAGTCAGACGTGAGGCTTATGTAAAGATGATAATCACCTCCTGACTGCTAACTTTTCCTGTCGACTTTGTAAAGTACGTTCCTGCAGGGCCTGAGTTAAAACCCATGTGAAGTTTATGGGACACTTTGTACTTATGCTTTTGAATGTTGCATCACTTTTTGTTTTATCCCAGTCCATCTTAAGGCGTATTTTTAAACTAATCACCAAGACCCTTTACCTACCGCTACAGCTGGAGTGACAGAAGCAGCCAAATAACCACAATGACATATTTTGTACCACTGACTACAACTATGACTTTGGCCATAGGTCATGACTCACTGGAGTCATGTGAAACCTGCCACAGTGTGTAAAGTTTACCACAAGTAAGAGGACTTCAGGTTTTAATTTCTTTGGCTAGCAGGCTGCAGCCGCTCCCACAGTGAGTTCCATGGCATCCACTGGAACCTTGGAAATCTCAGCATCCGAGTCAGCTCTTCCAGGAATCAAACAAATTGTTCCAGGGAGTCTAAGTATTTGACCATGAAACAAGTCCCATTCTCCACTTAACTGAGGCTAGACGCTTAGAATGTTTGTACCTTTTGACTATGTTCCACATAATAAGCCACATTAAGCAGCCAGCTTACTGCTTTGAAAAAGTTTCCTTCTGAAGTCTGCCTGTGTTCTGGGATGCTCTTTATACAGTCCCTTTATAGCAAAGCAGTAACAGAGGGGAATATGACCCTGCAAAATACAAGTCAAATGAATTACACCCAGATTGCCTAATGCCTTTGAGAAGTCACCATGGAGGAAATCATATATTTTAGGCTAGTGTGAGAGACTGTAAAGGAAAGCACATTGCTTACATTGCTTTTATATGCTGTCTATCATACTGCATGACAATCTTTAATGTAAGAATGAATATGAAAATTTTCCTTTAGTCACAGCAGCCTTCATTCTTCATTCCTAAATTCCAGTGACTGTCTGAAGTCCTCAAGAAAATGTCTTAATCACAGCATGCCTGTTTATGCATCATAGTATTATGTCTGGTATGTATCATGGCATATCTGTTTCAGGGTGAAATTGCATATCAGTAGTGGACATCATGAAAGAATGAACAGGCAAAGATTTCAAAATGTGATCCCCAGTACAAGAAAGACATGAACCTCTTAGAGTGAGTACAGAGAAGGGCAAGAAAAATGGTCAGAGTGCTGGAGTACCTCTCCTATGAGGAAAGGCTGAAAGAGCTGGGATTGTTCAGTCTGGAGAATACAGGGTTCTGTGGAGACATTAGTAACCTTTTAATGTTAAAGAGAGCTTAAAGGCAAGATGAAGAGAGACTTTATATTGAGAGCAGGACAAAAGGGACTGGTTTTAAATTGAAGGAGAAAAAAATTAGATCAGAAAAAAGGAAGACATTTTTTACTGTGAAGGTGGTGAGACACTGGAAAAGGATGCCCAGAGAAACTATGGATGCCCCATCCCTCGAAGTGTTTTAGATCAGTTTGGTTGGGGGTTTGAGTGACTTGGTCTAATGGAAAATGTCCCTGCCCACTACTAGACCAGGAAATTGACTAGATAATCTTGAAGGTGCCTTCAAACCCACACTATTGTATAAAATATACAATGGTATACTGCTTAACTGAAATGACCATACTACTGCTGATCAAACCATATTAGTTAACATTCCATTATTCCTCTTACCTTTTCATATTCTTTGTTTCATTCAGAGTATTTGAGATGTTTTCTATTAGGTCTTTTTTGTATAGCAGTTGGTGCAATGGGATCAATTCTAAGCAAGACTGAAAAACATTATTAATAGTCATTTATTTGTCTGACAAAATTTTGAAGTTACCCTTTACTCTATTTGGAAAGGCTGGAGAAAAGTTCTTGTTCTCAGTAGAATGTCTGCATATCACTGGCCAGCTATGAACATTTCAGTCACACTGGATGGGATTCATATCACCTAGTCTAGAGCCATGCTGCAATTTCAAGTACATCATATAAACTGGTTATAAGCTACATGTACATAAACTGAGACAAGTAGTTGTTTTTTTTTTTTTTTTTTTGGTTTTTTTTTTTTTTTTTTTTTTTTTTTTTTTTTTTTTTTTTTTTTGGTTTTTTTTTTTGTTTTTTTTTGTCAGTATTGGGAAGCATTCCTGACTAACTCCTGAAATACACCCAGACTTTGTTTTGGAGAGTGCTGGCTGACCCAGGTCAAAACTACACCAGGGATCATGCTAAAAGTTAGACAATATAGACAATTGCATGCCAGACAATGAACACATACACTGTCTTTAGTGACCTTATTAATTTCAAAGTAACTGGAGGTACTGGAGTGAGATGATCACTTAGGTTCTAACTCGTTGCATCTATTGATAACTGCTTATAGCAGAAGGAATTAAGCTGTCATTGGATGTATCTGTGCTGACTGGAGTGAGGCCCTATGGAGGAACTTATATGTCCAGTTTAGCATAGAAACATAAATTTGTGTCCATTTTTTCCCATGTACAGATGGAGTACTTAATGCTGTCTGCTGAAGTTTGACAAATGTAGCACATAGCAGCTCCACACCCTTCCGCAGCAGTACCTGCTGGACAAGCAACTAATCTCCAATGGTTCTAGGAGTGTATTGTGGGAAGGAGACTCGTGCTCCTCATGAAAACACCAGTTCTGGCATGAGATGAGGTCTGTGCTTAGCAGCAGTTGTAAGATAAAGATAGGCACAACACACGAACAGTCACAGAGCAGTGCAAAGGGAATAATATCAAAAGAAGACATAAGTTAGATTCAGACTTCAAATGTGGTATTATATATATGTAATATGATAACTGGAAAACTGCAGAATTGATGTGAAGTGATGGACTGCATGACTGCATTGAAGTGGGTGTGCATGCAAAGGTTTACTATTTTAGTGTAAATGTGCTTTATTTCACTCTTGGTGAGTTGCATGTGGATATCTGCACTGTATAATTTACTCATGTGTTTTGCATTCCTCAGTGATATCAAGTAAATTCTTTGGTCAGCTCCTATAAACAGTGCTTGAATCATAAATGAATCAGACATCTCAGATGGCCATTAAGCTTGTGCCTGTGGAAATATGAATGTTTTATATTTGCTGGCATGTGGAAAAGGTCATTATTTATTTTTCCTAGCCAGATAGATGTATGAAATTTTACTTGCTGGAATGATTCCTTGGCATTTCCTAATATCATGGAACATGCTAAGTATTTCTTTTTTTAACAGAAGACAAAAAGGGAATATGACTGTGTTGCAAATGTTAGTTGGAAACAATTTGAAAGAGAGAACTAAATGTCCATGTTTATCCAGGAAAGGTAGATGGAAACTTGGAACCACAAAGGTGTTTTCAGCTGAGGAGGTCTGCATGATCCATTAAGCACTACTGCATCATTTTCTCAAAAGATTGGGGCCTCATCCTCTTCCTCTGGAAATTAATGGCAAATCTCCCATTAACTTCAATGGGAAGAGAGTCAGGTCATAAGTCCAAAACTCTTCTCCTCCCCAGGTATCTAAAAAGAGCTAAATGATTAAAGAACTGCTTCTAATCCCTCTGAAACTGATTCTAATGTAAGTAAGAGGTGATCTGTTTTCCATGAGAGTGACTTCAGTGGGCAGATCTGTTGATAAACTTAAAAAAACTGAGGTGCATTTTGTCCATGGCTGCCCAGGGAATAAAGGATTCTGTGAGAACCATATGTTAAATGAAACCATTTTAAATTCTGTGCTTTCTGCTTGTGAATAGGTTAACATAATGACAAACAGCCAGAAAAAGTCTGGAAGTCTTGATAGCCATAACATCCGCTACTAAATCCTTCAGTGATGATTATTGGGAGTGGTCTCACTGAAGCAGAAAACTTCCTATTCCAGAAGAAGGGGCTCTGTGGTAATAGATCTTAATATAGTGGCAGAATCTTGGGAACTGATTCAGATTTTAGCTGCATTGAACTGCTCTCTGTAGAAGCCTTTTATTTTCCATTAAGGAAGTAGGAATCCTGGAGAGCTGATAGTCTTAATTTAGCTCTTGTTAAGAGTTTTGAGTTCAGTGGAATGACTGTGTTAGTGTCATCTGAAAAAAAAAAAAAAAAAAAAAAAAAAAAAAAAAAAAAAAAAAAAAAAAAAAAAAAAAGTGAAGGAAAACTGAAAGGTGAAAGAATCATTTTATATTTACTTAAGTAAATATAAAATTTACTTAATTTACTTAAGTAAATATAAAACGATTCCTTCGTTAAAATGATTCTTTCATTCACCTCATGCACCTCATACTCTGTTTCCCAGTCTCCTGCTGATTTTCCTCTGTGCTTGAGACTCAGGAAGCAGTCCAGGTATGAGTGTGACAGTCTGTTTGTTGGGATATGAGCTATCCTCAGGCCAAGTGCATGTCCAGTATAGGAGACACATCAATGCTGTGCTGCCTCTGAGGTGCTTGAGCTCTTGGAAGTAGTGCCTTGTGTAGTCCCCACCTGGCAGCATCTGGTGCATCAGGTAGACTGTTGGGAACAGGCCACAGTGTCACACCACAGCCTGACAGGAGATGATTTATAAAATGACACAGCTGGAGAGGAAGATGAAGAAGAAAAAAAAGGTGCTTTTTAAAATTCCGTAGTTTTTTTAACCATTGAGGTTTTCAGACTAGAATTTACAGATTTTAAGGTCAGAAAGAATGCTTATGAACTTCTCACTTGGTCTCCTTAAGGACTGCACAAGCATTGTTTAATTCATCTTGTACTTTAAAGAAGAGATATCTATTCTTAATAAAATAACGAAAGTGGGGATTATTATGATAGGGAAATTATTTTCACTGAGTGCATACCTTACAATGTATCCTAAGAGGTAAAAACGAAGGTACGGGAATGTGGTTCTTGATCTTATTTTTGATTTGGCATAATTTTTCCCTTTCTACTTACAAATCTGACTGTGTACTTCCTTAGATATTTCTATGATAAAATCTTGGCAGGAGTTGTAATACTCTTCTACAGACAAGCTATTTACAGCACAGGTAAAGAGGAACTTTGATGTTGCCATAATGAGGACAGTAAAATTAATTAGCCTGTTCATAAACTCAATTTAAACTTGCAAAGATTTAAGAGTATTATTAAAGTACTCATGAGAATGCTATTATAAAAGTTAAATAGTGGAAAAATATGCATTTCATTTTGAAATGGTGAGAGAATTAATTATAGGTGAAAATACATTGCTCTTTGTATCTGTTTAGTCAAAGGATAACCTTAAGTACTCCTCTGAGATATTTTTGCTATGTTCCTGTGTCTGATATACCTATTATGTTTCAACATATGATATGAACATTAAGTTATATAACTTTTACATGCTTTTACTATATATAACCCAAGTTATATAAATTCCAGGCCTTCTGACTGTTTGCAATCTTTAAAATGTAATGAGCTGAAAGATTAGCTTTGAGCCCTGGGGCTGGATTGATGTTTTGCTTAACCATTCATCTGAGAACAGCTTTTAGAGGGATAACTCATGCTGCATCACATCAATAATAAAACTAAAGACCTAGATCCAAGCAGCTATGAATGGGAATTAAGTCTCTCAGAATGTTATAAACTTAAATGAAACAAGTCTTAAACAGAAGGCAGCTGCAGGCACTGGATCTAAACTGCATTAAGATGACATAATGTTCTTTTGGAAACAATAAGGCTTCCATTGACGTGTTCTATAAGACAATCCCTCAATGGAAACGAGTAACTAAATTAACATACTGTGATGAAATATGACTCATACTGAAATACAAGTCTCTGTGGGGTTCCTGCATCTGAGAAATACATTCATAAGTAAGACTGTCAAGCTGAATGCTCAGTTTCAGGGATATTATCTGATTAGCTACCATTCGGAGAAATACAGAGGAAAGACTAAGATTTTCCACTGATGGCAGTGGAAATAGGACAGGGAGAACAAGAGAAGGCTTTTATTAAACACGTGCTTTTGTTGAAGATACTGCTTTTATTGATAATGTTTGTGCAATATTTGTCCACAACTGATGTTATTGGTTCTCTGTTCTTACCCATAGAGATTATTAAATCTCTTTTAAACCTTTTGGTGTGATAATATGGCTGCATGGGGTGTCACTAGTATGTGTAACTGTCATTGCATATGCTTCTCAGTTTTGCCTTTATCAAGCACTACGTTGTACCAGTGTAGTGATACTGCTGCATAGGAAAGAGGATTTCTCTCGAGAAAGCAGAACTTGGAAGACAGAGATCTGTATTGTGTATTACCAACTCTGACTGGTTGCATTCAACCAATCAAGGTCAGGCTGGGTGTGGTCCTAGGCACTCAATCTAGTGGGTGGCATTCCTACCCACTGGAGGGGGTCTGGAACCAGATGAAACTTTAGGTCCCTTTAAACTCAAACCGTTCTATGATTCAGAGCCTGCCTGCAAAACACAAAAAATAGAGAGAAGATGTCTCATTTCTAGAATTTATTTGTGAGAGCACATGACAATACAGATCAGCCAAGACAGATACTTCTAGGCCTGTGCTGAAGAGGAAAATTAGGTGCCTAGGAAACTTCGGTGTTAAATCTAGGGTGGTAGGATTCACACCTTCACAGTTAGCAAGTGGAAGAGAAAGTGAAGGGTTTTTTGCATTTTAATTTTTTTTTAGGCAATCTGAAGGAAGAGATCTCATGCTGTATTGTGCCCAACATCAGCGTTTACAACTATTGCATTTAGACAGGATATAAAATCCTGACCTTTCAGGCATTTAGGGATCACAGGGGACATTTTATGGACAAAATTATTGCATGCACAAGCTAAATATTTGAAACTTTTGTCTCCAAGCGCACCATCATCTGTTACAGTCAGGTTGATATTCCTGTTCCTCAGAGGACAAGATCTTGTTGTTAGGGTGTCTCTCTGCACATTGAGTTCCTGTCTTCTGCCCTTTTCTCTTGGATTCACCCAGTTTAGCTGGTCAGTGAGCTGCCTATGGCGACTTCATTTAGGTTTGTAGTGGGTTGTAACCTGTCTGGTTACCGGGCACCCATAAAAGCCACTCTATCACTGCCCTCCACAAGTGAACAGGGGAGAGAAAATATAACAAAAAATAGTGACCTGAGCTGAGAACCAGGAGAGATCACTCACCAAATACCATCATGTGCAAAACAGACTGAGCTTGGGGCTATTAATTGACTTTATTACCAATAAAATCAGAGCAGGATAATAAGAAGTAAAATAAATCTTAAAACCACCTTCCCCCTCCCTGCTTCCCAGCTCTACCTCCTCCCTGACAGCAGCACAGGGAGATAGGAATGGGGGCTATGGTCAGTTCATCAAACGCTGCTGCTGCTCAGGGAGAAGAGTCCTTCCTCTGCTCCTCCTTCTTCTTCCTGCCTCCCATGGAATGGGAGCCCCTGTGAAATTCTGCATTACAAGTCCATCCCACAGCAACATGAACTGCTGTAGTTTGGGCCACGCTTTCATGGGGTGCAGTTCTTCAGGCACAGTCTGCTTCAATGTGGGTCCCCCACAGGGTCACAAGTCCTACCAGGAAACCTGCTCCATCATGGACTCATCTCTCCATGAATGTACAGGTCCCTGCCAGGATCTTGCTATAGTGTGGGTTTGCCATGGGTTCATAGCATCCATCTGCTCCTGTGAACTGCAGGTGGATCTCTGCATCCCCATGGTCCTCCATGGGCTGCAGCTGCTTCGCCATGGCCTGCACCACAGGCTGCAGGGGAATCTCAGCTCCTGTGCCTGTACCATCTCCTGCCCTTCCTCTTCCATTCACTTGGTGTCTGCAGAGTTGTTCCTTTCACAAATTCTCACCCTGCTCTTCTCTGGCTGCAATTAAAACAGTGCAATAACTTTTTTCCTTCTTAAATATGTTATCACAGAGGTATTACTGTCATTCCTTAGTGGCTTGCCCCTGGCCAGCAGCAGATCCATCTGGGAACTGGCTGGCATTGGCTCTGCCAGACATGAGGGAAGCTTCTGGAAGCTTCTCACAGAAGCCACCCCTGTAGCACCCAAAACCTGGCCATGCAAACTCAATATAACATGCTTAATTTTTGCATGTGTTGTGTCTCGAGAGTATCTTTGGTCAAATATGATGCAGCATTAACTCATGAACAGGGTCACAGGGATGACCACATCTCTGCATACTGTTGAACTTTCTACAGCTTGTGGAGGGACTCAGCAGACCCTGTCTGCTACTGAATGATAGGATGACTGGTTCCTACCAGGGCATCTTGGTGCAGCCAGATCTGCTGTAATCTGCTGGCTTCATCCCAGGATCAGCTAATACAAGGAGAGATCATGACTTAGAGAGATTTGAGGGCTGCTTTGAATACATCATCAAAAGGAAGCCTAAAAAAATACGGTCACTGCTGCTGCTCAGTGGGATGAAGGGCATGGAACAGACTCTTGCAATCAAGGCTTATTGCTTTATGCCCTCATGCCTTCCATGTTGCTGAGCTCAGCAGTGCAGTGTGGGCATGTGAGGTATTGTCCACAGGTGAGGAGGGGTGAATAGGGAGCATGCAAAAAAATTGGAAATTTGTCTGTCCATGCAGCAAGAAGAAATATATCCAAAGGGAAGCTGGCTTGATGTCATTGCAAGGTTGCTCTCTGTCACCATGTGAAGACTGATGATTAGAGGAGTCCACTCTTGACTGTCACACCTAAGCAAGGATAATTTTGGGAAATTTAGGCAGGTCAGTCTCACATGTCAGTGACTTCACAGGTTATGCCCAATAGAGGAGAGCAGTCAATATGCTCTAGGGTGGAGCAACTTTTCAGGGTGACCTTGACAGGCTGTAAACCAAAATGTGTGCCATTTTAACAGGGGGAAAGCACGAACAAGCAGCAACACAATGTCACAGCATCCTTCAGTTCTTTCTTCTGTCTGTATGTGGATGCTGTTCATAATATCTATAGAGATTATAAGTTTGGTGTCTGTCTAGTCTTTACTGTAGGACTCCTTGGACAGAAGTACCGTTTGTAGCCTAGTTTGTTAGAGCAAATGGAGCTACCAATGCTAAAATGTGAAGAGAAACAGAAACAAGATTTTCATTTTGTATTCTCAGAATGCAGTGCTGCAGAGCTAAAACTTGGTTTCTGCTGCTCTGTGTGGGTTTTTTGATTGTTTGGATTTTTTTTTTTGTGGCTTTTTTGTGCTTTTTTAAAAATTTTTACTAGAAGTAATGTGAAAACTGCAGCTGGCATAAAAAATGCCTTGGACAAACACCACAAGAATATTTCAAGTAGGAGAACAATGAGGTGTCAAGCACAGCTGTGCTTTATCTTCAGGTCTGCGTAAAACTGAACCAAATTTGCTTTCCCTCAATCCACTTGAAAGTAAATATAAGGGAATATGCATATGCTATCTTGAATGCAAATCAGATTTGAATGCATGCTAAAAATGAAGGGCAGAAAACTAGTTTTTTCTTTGTAGACTTATTGCCTTGTTACCAAGAGAATATCATACACGAGGCCCAGGAATTCTCTTTCTGGACTATGGAAAGTGATTTAATGGTTTCCTATGATTTATTAATGTAATCACATCACCTTCCATTTTAATTTACAATGGATACTATCCAGAAAGCCACTGTTACCAAGACTGATCAATGGTTAATAATATTTGTTAAAACTTATAAAATATTTCAGTATGTGAAAGAATCAGTCAAACAAAACCAAAATCCATAAAATCCTGATCTGAGAATACTTCAAAACACAGAAAGCACACTTGATTATACTAATGGTGCTGCAACTACAACAATATTTCTCATAATTCTTTCACAGATTTTTCTATCTCTGGGTCTTAACATCAACAAACTTAGTGAAAATGAAATGTATTATTTGGTATGCCGACAAAACTCTGCAGCTGTTGAAAAACCTCACAAAATCACTGTTGATCTTTGCTTGTAAATGCCTGCATTCCCAGTTCCCCATAACTATATTTGGTTGGTTAGTGAACTGTCGAAGGTTTTACTCTGACTGGAATTAAAGCTGCAACAGATAACTCTTTGTTATAAAACTGAAGTATACTAAATTGCATCTTTCAACTGTATTTCAGCATATGTCTGTTTGCAGTGGGGTAGAAAGCAATTTAAACTGTCATTACTTTTCAGCTCTAGGTCAGTGGCTCAAATATGACCTAATCAGTAAAGACTGTGGATCATTTCCATCTGATGGATGTTTAGTAGCTTGTGTAAGATGTGCTGGTAGACACAGTGAAGTTTATTGGGAAAAGGTGCCCACATCAAAAAATCCAATAGTACAAGTCAGCAGATTGGCTTCTACTTTTAGAAGGAAGAAAGAACTGAACAGAGCTGGAGGCAATTTAGTGTTTCTCAGATAAAAAATCATCAGATTAACACTGTAAAATGGAAGAACAACTTCTTGAGACTAGGTGATATGGACTTCTGAGATCCAATTTTTATACTGTTACCATCACATTACTATATGATGATGATAATGAAGAAGTAATTTCAGTGCTATTTTCAGTCTAAACTTAAATATTTGACTAACTAGGGAACAAGTTTTTTAAGACAGACAATTTGATATCTGCATGTTCTTGGGCTCAGATACTGTGTAATATTTAAATGTAAAACATCTATATAACAGTAATGATGAGAGCTAATCTAATGTTGGTGTTTTACTTGGCAAAGAAAATAGCTGTATACAGCTCCTTGCTCACAATATTGCAATTTTCACATCTTCCTCCCTGATGAACTTTAATTATAAATAAGCCAATATTAGATTTTCACTGGCATACACCATTAAAATCTTGGCATTTATCACACACTGCAGTTGAATTTGAAATGTGACTTTCATGATTCTGAATATATTTCAGTACCCTGGAGGTATGCTGAAGACTGTTTTAGATGTAGCAGGGAAATATTCACTCCTTAGGTTTGCTTTGTGCAGCTTCCTTGAGGGACAAAATGGCTTTCTCCTGTGCTTCATGTGAAAGTACTATTTTTTGTGATGTGCCTTTGTTAGCACAGAGTAGTTTGTCTCATATTCCAAACCAAGTAATAATGTGGTCTGCTCTTGAATAACCCCATCACTTCCAGAGAAATCATCACATTGAGGTATGATCTTCATCTCTTCCTCACCACAAAAACATTGAAATAAGAACAGTTTTCAATTTCTCCTTCAAAAATATATTAATTTAAAAACATTCCCTCTATAAGAAAGACTTGAATCACCAAATGCCTTGGTACCACATGGGAGATACAGTAATTGAACATTATATTGAACCAATCTCAGGTTTCTACAGAACATAGGCAAAATTGAATTTTGTCATCTTGATGGATAATGCATTGCCTTGGCTCACAGTCAAATATCCACACAGTCACTTGCTCAGTCCCCCCACACAGTGATATAGAGGGGAAGATGAGAGAGCAAGAAGAACTGTGGGACAAATAAAGACAAATAATTTACCAGTTACTAATACAGGTAAAACAGATTCAACTTTGGGAAATACAACTTGATTTATTGTCAATTGATATAATTATTTGAGTATTGGTTATACTGGGAAAAACAACTGCAAGGAGAAAAAAAATGTTTACACACTTAGGGAAACATCCTTTCTGTTCTATTCCCAGGTTCAGCTTCACTCAATTTCTGACTCCTCACTCCTTGCTTGTTATCACCACAGCTGACACTTCTTTCATTCTAACAATGAGTGTCATGGAGGTATGGAGGTGTTATGGTCACAATATAGCAGTTTCTCTGTGCTGCTCCTTCTTTCTCACTCTTTCCATCTGCTCTGGCACGGGTCTTCCATGAGCTACAGTCCTTTGGGATGCTCTGCTGTGGAGCATCACATCCTCCTGTGGCCCTGGTATTGCCTCTGTTATTTCTTGCTCTTTTGTGTTAGTTGGTTTTGTTCCCTCATCTCTCTCTCTCTCTCTCTCTCTCTCTCTCTCACTCTTCCCTGCTGCGCAGTGTTTTCTGACCTTTCATGTACACCTCTTCACAGAGGCACTGCAAGCTTCCCTGATGGTCTTCGTTTTGGGCAGCCGCAACCTCTGCCCATAGACACCATCTGTGCTGCATGGGTCACCTTCCATCCTGCTGCTCCCCTCCAAGCCTTGCCATGTACCTATAATTTAGCATCTTCTTTCAGTGTTGGCAGCGGCAAAATTTAGTTTTATAGCAATGTAGAAGTGGTCTATGAAGGAAAAAGATGAAGGTTTCAGGAAAGTTAGTGGGATTTGAAGAAATATATAAGATATCTGTGACTTGGATTACCTCTTCCTCAGAGACTGTCCCATTGTAAACCAGCCTGCAGTGACCCAAGACCTGGAAAGGACCAGTAACTTGAGATTAAAAACCCCATACCTTATCAGGTGAGACAGGAGTATGGGACCTCTGGTGTTTTCACACCTGACTGTGGTCATATTCCTGACCTCTTTGTGATCCTTGCTGAGGCCACTACCCGTGGCACAGCATGTACTCACTTACCCCCCTCTCATGACAGCCTCTTCTGGCTCCATCCCACCTGCAGTATGGGACTCCTCTCCTCCTCTTCCCAAACTAGCAGGTTGTTGTTTTTATAGGCTGGCAAAGTGGAGCCAGACAAAGGTGCTCTGGCCATTTCTATCTGTCAGCTTTCAAAGGAAGCAGCTAAATTGTCAAAACCTAGACTCGCTTCACTGTTATATCTTTTGTTCCAAACAATTTTAGAATTCAGCTTACGAAAGTTAAATTGCTTTTTGATATTAAGTTATACAGAAATGTATCTGTTTTCTACTGCTTATCTATTTTCTCTTCAAGTATATTTTAGAAAGTATTTGGTATAAGGCAAGCACTGAGCATTTTTGTCTGGGCAAAATATAAAGACGTCAGAAATAAATTGATATATTTATCTTTCAATGGTGTTTGCTATAGTCTCGTTAAAGCCTTATGAGCTACCAGACTCCATTTTGACTTAACAGTATTCCATCAAGCATCTCTCCTTTTATGAAGTCTGTCTATGTTGCCAGATTAGATTCATTCTTTAATCCTGATAGGATTGTCTCTCTATCTCTTCTTTAACTCTATGATTTTTATTTATTTTTGGCATTTTACCATTCATGACCATTCAATTTATGGTTTTCTGTCTAATTTTCTGGGACTTTTGCTCTAGACTCATAAAAATCAGCACTAATGTTCTTTCTGACTTCATTGGGGTGGAGGACATGCCTATGTTTTTATTTTTCTAGTTAGTCTCAATCTATTTGCTTCAAGAAAAGAAAGGTATTTCTCATGTTTGTCCCTCCACTGATTTATTGTATGTTGACTGGGACATTTTATTGAGAACAAGAACAGCTGAACAGTACCCTAGAGCTTTTCTTAACCAAAAAAATAGAGCACATGCTGAAGTCAAATTGTTGTATTACATTTTTAAAAATAACTTTATTAAAAAGAAATTCCTCTGTGACTCACTAAGAATAGTCCTTTTGGTGTCACTGAAGCTTATCTCCATTCAGCAAAACTGGGCCTGGCTCCATTCTAAACAAGTACTTAATGCTGGCTGGACACATGGGTCTAACTGCTTTAGTGAAAGAGCAATGCAAAGCTGGTGTGTATATTGTGAGGCAAGAATATTTTGAGAGATATGTCATTTGAAACTAGCCCAATCTGAGTCTTGTGTAATCAGTCTTCTTCTGCAAGGTGAACTAGGAAAATCTCTTGCATAGTAGCAGATAAGGATTAAAATATAATCAGTTCAAACCTTCAGGAAAATAAAGCTTTGAAGGATATGTGGCAGAAAATGTGAGAGAATGAAAAGCAAATGTTCATCTGCTTTGAATGCAGAATGGATGCCATAGGGAGAAAGGCTTTAGGCAATATTATTCTGCCCTGTGGCAATCAGTTACTATAACACATTGAAACAAACAAGAAATATTCTGTCAAAATATTTTTAATGGCAAATTACATTTTTTCAGACTGACTAGCTCTGTAGAATAACATTGGATTTATTGATTAAAGTAATGTATAGTAGTAATTAATGGGCTTCCTTTTAGCCATGTGGTGTATTTTGGGTGCCAAATGGGTCTGTGCGTGTCAAAACTTTGTGCCCACCATGATGGACAAATATTCCTGTGGGTCACCATGGTCTCCTGTCTCAGTCTTTTGCTACACCACAGTGTGAAGTCCTACTGGGAAGCCAAATTTAGAGGCAATACTGGTGCAGTTGCCTGTGTGCCATTTGTGCTCAGGCTGACTGCAATTTCTACCCAGATGAATTTTGAATTATGACTGTAATGTCACTAAGATTACAGCTATTTTAATATACTAAACTGTGTCAGAGTACAAGCTCGAGTACTTGAACTTTAATAATCAATTTATTAGCAGGATACTTGGTATATCTTCATCAGGGGACTGCTAATAATCTCTGAAACAATTCCCAGTCATAGACTGGGAGGTAGCTTAGCCAAAACCCAATTCCCAACAGGGAGTTTGGATATGACATCTTGTTTTGGATTTTGAGGATACAGGCATGGCCAAACTGTGCTGATTGTTTTCTGGGTCAGACAATTAACTCTAATACCATTTAATTTTTTTGGTGTGGCTATAACCTTAGTCTTCTATATCTTAGCCTTGACAGTCCTACAGTACATTTTTGAAATAATCTGTCTTGACTTCACATCCTTATGTAAAGGAGAAAAGTAAGAATGGCTGAGGAAGACTGAGGAGGATTTACTACTTTTAATAACAGCTCTGGGCCCTTGCATGTCAGCAGCACGTGCTTTTTTTCTCTCTATCTACTTCATACCATGTCTTTCAGGGATGGTACAAGAGCTCAGACAGGCTAAAAATACAGACCTGAAAAGTTTCTGGGACATAACAATGAAGGTGTCTGTACTCTGAGGGGCAGCTAAAATTCTTCTCTTACTACAATTTGGTCCATAACTAAATGCTGAATAAAGGTGCCTTTGAATTATGTGAGATATTTTGAAATGGCTGCATATCAAATCACTCTGAATGTGAGGCTGAAGAGACAAAGCTTCAAGCTAAAATATCTCCTGAAGAACGTAAAAATTGACATGCTATCCCAGGTTGAGAAGCTTTTCCCCTGACCTCATTTAGATTCCCAACAGGTCTTGTCCAGCCTCATAGCAGTGTAAGGGGAAAATAACAGTGGTAGAGAGAATTCCAGGAAAGGAAGCAATTTCCTAACTGTCTTTACAAGAAGCAGCAGTCTCTGTGTTCCCTTTCCTGTATCCAAACTGTCTCCTTCATAGCAGCTGGGAGCAGACTACCTTGCTGTCAAAGTCGCTTCACTTGCATTTTGTACCACTCATCTCTCTACTCAGTTATTTCATCCTGTGGTAGGATCAATCCTACTCCAGCCAGGCTCTTTCCTTCTTACTTAGGCTGACATAACTAATTTCTTTTTACAATGCTAAGAATACTTAATATGGGTATCCTGAAACACTCTTCTCCTCTAAGCTTAGCAATGCTTCCCTGAGCCTGGAAAGAGAAGGTATTTTTCTTTCTATACATGACTATTTTTTGCCATTCTTAACTCAGGTAATCTGTGATCCTAAAAGAGTCAACGACTGCTAGTCTAATACAGATGTGCTTTAGTCTGTTCAACTATTCAAAGTCTGTCTTAGTCTAAGGGTGGAAGTATAATTTCAAAGGTGCAATGATCCCTTTCCCTAAACAGTAATAACAGTGCAGTAGCACAGCTGGCATGAAGGTTAGAGAAATGCACACATTTGGGAATGAAGGAGCTGAGCTACTTTACTTACAGCATTATCATTAAAAGAGTTTATCTTCTCTGGGTAGACATACCCTTAGATTAAACTGTGTTGTGTTTAATCTCTAATATTCATTCTGATTTTATTTTCTGAGGCTTTAAATTTTTATCTGTGCTATTTTCCCAGGATTATGGGCACAAAAATAGTTTACAAATTCCATGTCAAAAAATCAGACCTTTTGATAGGTTCGTGATTTATAGAAAGACAGACAAAGGAATGAAAAGGATCCTGGGTGAGTCCCTTAGGAAAAAGGAATGATATAAGAAAGGCAGTATTTTTTGTGAAAAGAAAAGCAAGAAGACCAAGCTATTGATCCTTATGTGACTGAAACCAGACTTCGAAATCATTTGAATATGGGGAGCCATTAGTTGGTAAAGAAAACAGAGGAGAACCTAGAATTTTATCAAAGCAATTTGTGCCAAGGATTTAGAGCTGGATTGTAAAATGGGTGATCGTCAAATAAATGACCAGGTATGAATAATTGAGGAAATGGAGAATAGTATCTCTTTATAGTCAGTATATGAAAGACTTCCAAACATTGCAGAGATTCTCATCTACTCCTGTTCAGTGAAAAAAAGCACAAGCATGGCTTTAAAAAGACTGTATGGGATTTAAATGTTGCTTATTAGGATCATTTCGGAGACAATTCTTCTCTGTTCCTATTCCTCTGAATATCAACTGCATGCATTAGGAAGACAAAACCTGAAGAATGTGCTTTAAACTGCAGATAAATGCCATGTCCCAGATCCTTCTGTGCCAGCAGACATAGATTTTGGGTCCTTGGTCTTGACTTTCTTTGAAGGCTACTGTTTTTGCATGCCTGCAGAGACACCTGCTCAGTGCAAACCCTCAAATCTGTCTCAGTCAAAATCAGATTACCCTGACTAGGAATTTGATAATTTGTCTTATCTCAACTGCAGCAGGTACAGTAGTTTCCCCTTCAGCAACTCTGCTGTGAGATTGGATAACCTTTGAGATAAGGGCATGATAAGCAGTTGGTGACAGGCTGAGAATGGTAACTTATTCCACCATCACAGAGCTGCTTCTGCATAATCCCCATCTGCTTATATCTCTATTTGTTTCCTACAGTTACCATTTACAGGCAGCACTTATGGTATGAGTTCTGTTCCATATTCTGGGAAAAAAATATGCAAGTACATGGCAAATACAATCCATGACAGTGAATGATAGCATGAGACAGGCTAGAATGCATAAAAATAATCCTGTTAGTACTCTTTTCTTAATTTTTTAATAAAGGAAAATTTTATTTTCCTATTACTACCTAAATCACATATTCTTTAATAATTTAAGGATACACTTGGTTCAGCATTGATATAATTTCAGGGGATATATTGCTGTACAAATAAGGAGCTTTTCAAAGCTCTTTTAAGAAGCTGAGTTACTGGTTTCTTTAGTGCACTATTGTTTTCCACTTTGTGGCAAAAGAGATGATATGTCTAAAATCCTTAGGTGCCTTTGAATATCTTGTTGGCTGAAATATTCTAAATTTTGTTCATTTTTCTAAGCAGACCTAGTAAACAAGGTGGTTTTGAAAATATTTCCATGGAACTTACATTCTTCTGTTCAAAAGCTCAAAAGAAAATATTTCTCTTACATTTAGAAGTTCTCAGAAAACTTCCTGATGATAAGAGAAAAATCAGATGTCTGAAATGTCAGGAAATATAGTTATGTTAAACTTTGTGAAGCAACTCAAAACAGTTCAGTATGCATTGTACCTTTTCCTTTCTGTGTTTTTAATGACACCAGCAAATTTTTAGTGATATATCACTACATCATGAATTTGCTTTATTTCCCCTGTTTTCCTCTGCCTTTTGAATATCTGTTCTCATAGCATGTTTATTTATGGAAACACAATTTTGGGTGAATCACAGAAGATTTAGGTCTGAGTTTGAATTTGGGAGTGATCCCATATGTATTTATATCCAAAATTAATGCATTAAGAAAGAAAATAAAATATCTACTTAAAATTAACTTCAGTTTGGTTTGGAGTGTTTGACTTGCCTGTGGGAGTGTAGATTTTCCAGTATTGTTCATCAAAATCTGTAATTCTCCTCTGTTCAACCCGTTTTATTTAGCCTGAACTGTAGTCTTCTTGAAAGAGTATACAGAGAAGTAAAAAAACCTCAGAGTTCTTTTGACAGAGAAATATTAAGAAAAGAGAACAAAATTTCAATTAATTTTAACTCACAAGTTTAAAATAATCTACAATCTAACTGTCTGTTTTGAGCTTATTTACAGGAGTCTGAATAGGTAGCACAGTTTTTCTGAGAGAGATCAGCATCTTTTCTGGTGTGTAAGGCTGAGTATTCAGAAAGTAAACCAGAAATTAAATACCAAAGACAATGGAACTAGCTCAGTGTTCATAGGAGTATAGTATGCTGTGTTTGTGCTAAAAGTTTGGAAATATTTTTCCTAAAACCCTTCCAAGAGCCAGTCCTGCATTTTCCACAATGGTCTTGAAAAATTGCTCCTTTCTAATAAATGCAATATATTTTTGAACTACTTTTTGGATATTTTTAAAACCTTAATACAATATGAAAACCCCACGCTATCCTCTACATGACTGAATCCCTATCAGTTACAGTAATTCTCTCTTTTAGTTTTATAGGGGAGAGTGGAACTGCCTTGGTCTAAGGCTGTTTGTGACTAATCAGTTTCTAAGGTCACAAAAGAAATATATTTCCTTGTATTCAAGATGCTGTGCTCCAGATGTGTACGTCTCAAATTCCTGCACTCTGGGCATGGGACACACAGAACTCTGGAGGGTGTCAGGGATACCTGAACTACTGGTGCATGAAATGCAGGTGGAGTGGAGGGAGGCAGAACTGTACAATTAGGCTCTAGAGTCACTCACCCACTGGCAACTTGTTAGACTTTCCTCTCTAGCAGAAGTACAATCGGACACCTTAATTACAATTGAATCAATTGCGCTCCAAGCGAAGTATAGAAGCACATTGTTCCAGAGGTAACAGATTATGAGCTGCTGATAGTTTAGGCTGCTGGTTTAAAGGGTGGAAAATATAAGGAAACCAAACTTAATGGTAATATTTTTCTTCTGTAGATGGTACAAGTTGAGAAACCAAAGCTTGGTCTTCTGTAATTTATGCAGCCTTTATGCCTTAAAGACACTTTACACAGCTATATATCTTTTGGGAATAAGGGATGTTAGTAACCAAAGATGTCTCCAAAGAATGTGCCTGAACGAGCCATTTAGTTGCCAAAATCCACTTTTCAGTGGTACAGGTTAAAAGTCTGGGCAAGTATAAAATCACTATCAATGACTGTGAAAGGCATAACTAACCTTTACATTGGTTTTCCATTTCCTTTCTGAATTAAAAAAAAAAAAAAAAAGCAACCAAAAGCAAAAACTCAAACCCAACAAAATAATGAACAAGTTTCAAAAAATACCTCTCCACTTATTTGCACAGGGCACAAAGACAGTATAACAATTTTCTTCTGTAAAAGATTTTTGATCTTGTTGCTGAATCTTGCTTTGTATTAGATATTCCCAACCTTGGATCAGGCAGACAGACTCAGGACTGCCTCTTGGGAACATTTGCCAACCAAACTGAGAAACTATTTTGACTTTTTTAACTTATGAGAGTAAATTGCCAACCAAACTGAGAAACTATTTTGACTTTTTTAACTTATGAGAGTAAATTGCCAACCAAACTGAGAAACTATTTTGACTTTTTTAACTTATGAGAGTAAATCTTATAAAATGTCTTAGGTTGAACAATTTTCCAACACAGGAATGATCAAAGGATTTCAGGACTGGAGAGTGGGAAGTAAACAAATGCACAAAGAGGTGGTTGCAGAGCCTTTGAGATTTCTGGTATAGGTCTAGGCTCAAATTATTAATTTAAAGACCCCAAAGTTAATCATACAAATTGGGATTAATATAAAAGTTTGCAAAAGACTAAGCACCAAATATGGTTGTATAGAAAGAACACTGTTCTCTGAAAGATAATGAAAAGCACATTTGCCCCCAGATTTCTACTATCATCTTCATTATCTGCAACCTTTGTGCAAACATCTCTGACCTTTTTATGAAATACCATGTTTCTAAGCTACTGCCAAGAGAAAGAAATACATTTACTCAGGTGTTCATTTGTCTAGAGATCCCAGACTTCAGAAAAGGAAGCTATTCATAAACTTGTTATGTTAATCAGAACAGTAGGAAGGTGAAAAGAAATGGGGAAATAGGAAGAAGGAACTAGATTTTCTTTTTTTTCCCCATATCTCTAACTCCTCCTTGAGTCACACCAAGAAACAAAAGCACTTGGAGTGGGTGTCCTTTTTCTATTTTAAACAGCAGAGTTCAGTGCTCAGCATCAACTTTTAAGATTAAAATGCAGGTTGTTCAACAGGGAGGGACGCTGAACCTGTGTATAACTGTGCCTTGGGAGGCTGCCCACTGCCCTGTTTTTGGGTGTCCAGGACAGACATAATCTCTATGACTATAGAAGGAAGAGGTTTTTCAGAAAAAATATCCTTGTAAAGATACAATTACCTTGTAAGGAAGAACTTGGTATTACTTAAAGCATTTGAAAACCCAAATCCTTTGGTAAAATAAGAGGCGTAATAATGTGTACCAATTCCAAAGTGTGCAAGGAGATCATTGGATTACCTAATGCAAGAAGATTCACTTTGTGGATGTCTCTTGCAAAAGCTTTTCTTCAGAAGTCATCTTTCTCAATTTTTTTTCAGAACAAAAGAACTATTCATTCATGTACCCAGATTCAAGGATAGGGTTCTTGAGCTAGCTCTTACAAAAATATCCAAATGTCTAAAATTTCATGACTCTACTGTTCCTGTGCAGTAATTCACCCCTTGGGTCTTCCCACTAAAATCAAGGGAATACTTTCAAATTAAGTGTGAATAAGATTCTGACCCTAAATAGCTTACCAAGAACACAGTAGGAGTCTGTGACACCCAGCCCAGGTTTCTTAGAGGATAACAGGGTAAGCTGGCTGAGCAGTGAACATCTTGCAAGAAGACAAGCCATGGAAAAAGACTGCAAGGGGAACCACTGTTGGAACATACCAAGCTTGAAAGTCTGCAAACACACAGTTTTAGAAAAGCTGGCTGTACCAATTAAAATAACTCTTGGGCAGGTCTGTGTTTCAAGGCCAGCACTTGTGCAATTGGTAGCATGAGCTGACACTGACTTTGGTAGCCAGGTTAATACTTGGGTAAGAATGGATGATTCATGAATGATCCCTCTACTCTAGCATGGATGTGCACGCTTCTTTCTAACATCAGCCACAACAACTCCTCTCTTTTTTAAAATAAACATCTTTATTCTGACCAATAAAAGGAAATTTACATCCCCTTTCAAGAGGTCTTTCATATCCCTGAAAAGATAAATGGTGAGCAGCAAAACCAAGAGTTTTTCCAGCTCAGAACATTTTCAAGGGAAAAAAATTGGTGTTAATACTTGGACTTTATCTGTATAATGAATAAGATTGGAATTTGAGCAATGTCCATATTTTTATGAGACTGATATTCGCAGTCCATGAAAATACCTTGAATTGCTCCCTTTTCTGCTGCTGTAGCTCATTCTAGGTATAAATTGCAATCAAGTTGGAATGGGAAATTTCTTTGCAGGCTCTCTGAGAGGTGACAAACAATATCAAAAGGCTCAAGGCTCTGAAGAGCATATCCTTATAGTTTGAATGTCCCTGTGGATACATGGTAACCTGAACTATATATTCACACAAAATGTGAAAGACTTCTGGGCTGTTCAGACTGTGAATTGGGATGTGGGAAAATGATCAGCAGAAAAGTAAAATAGAAATCTTGCAATTCACTGCTGGCTGATGCACAGTGGCAGTCCAAATACTATGTGAGAAAAAGCAATTCTGTTTTTTGAAGGAATTAGTGAAAGAAATGATGAATTTTTCTACTAAAGTAAACCTAGGTTTTTACAAGGGTGATCCTTCTAATAGGCTGACCCAGAGGCACCAGCCACGGTGACTTGTGCAATAAGCTGAAGCCATAAATACTGGTAGACTGTGGGAGTTCAGGTGCTGAGGAGCAGTGAGATTGAAAGTTATATTCTTGTCCCCTTGTTAGCTGGGAACCTCTAAGCTGTAGGAGCCTACAAAATTTCCTGAAAGGCCATCTGTGAAACACTAGAGACCTGACAAGGTGAAATCCAGGATTCCCACCATCTCACTTGTATACTAGTCCCTCATGTGCATTGTTGAGGGAGTAGGTGAGGTGGCCAGAAGCTGCATAGGTTGCAAGCCCATCTTGCAGGCTTGATCCTGAGGGAACCTTTGCTCCATGCCTTTTGTCCACAGAACATTTTTATTTCTGTGAAAGAATATTCCTTGGCATGAAAGTATTCTGCTGGAGGATTTCTGACCAGTTCAAATGCTTTCCAGCTGATGCAATTCATAGATCTTTCATTTTTCAAGGAGCTCTAAAAGTAAAAACCTTATTATAATGCCTCTGTAAATGAAGGGTAGTTCCAATGAAGTCAATACAATTGCACTAATGGGAACTTGTTTGAGTAAGGCTCACAATCTGTGATTTGAAAACTGCTGCAACTCTCAGTGACTTTCAGTGGGACAGCTGTCACTATCCAGAAGACAAAGTGGGCCATCAAGTTGTGAGAGTGTCGTTGAATGGTCTGATCCCCATTGAAAGTTACAGGCTGTAACATCTTTCCAGGTAATATATAGTGACATACTCATGAACTGATGAAAATCTGTTGTTTAAATGAAGGAGAATATATTGCTGTGAAACATTGGAGGACTTATTTCTGACACTTTATCAAAGCTAAATGACATCAGGAATAAGAGAAATAAAGGACATGGTGATAATTAGAAATTAAGAAATGACTTATTGCTGAAAACTGAAAATATGGTAACTACAGTTTGTAGTAATTAGCCAAATTACTGGGTTTGATAGTAATAAATGCAAATAATTATAATTATTTATAGATGGACAGAAATATAATCATTAAACATACCATGGATATTGGACACTGAAGAGTAATTTAACTGGATACATCCTGCTTTATACTTGCTCTTCATTATATTTATTAGTCATTTGAACAGTGTTTAAAGTTATTCATGAAAGCATTTTAGTCCTATAATTAGGATTAATATTGAAAGTCACAATAATTGCTCAAGCAAAGTTAGAATGAGAGTGCTGTGCAACTGTATATGCAGGACTCAACCAAGCAACCACTTAAGCTATTGCTCTGCTGAATTAAAATATGAAAATTATGGCTTTAGATATGACTGATTTTTTGTTATTGTTGTTTGTTTCTCTGGTCAGAGTGGAGGTGAGGACAGGTAATTTGGGCTGTAGGTTCCAAAAGTAAATTTGCTTTGGCTTTTCACCTAAGACTCCTCAAAAAATTGCATTTACCTTGCCACAAAGTACTATATTCAAGTGTAAAATAAGGGTTTTGACCAGCTTGCAAGAAATGCAGAAGAAATAATGGAAACACTTGTAAAGATGCTAGAACCTGCTGTTACTTTCCCCTTTTCCTGCGTATTTAGCCCTTGGGCAGCTGGGATACAAGGGATCCAGTGGCAAGTTTGCTGGTAACACCAAGTCATAGGTATGAAAGGAAGAGCTGAATTTTGCTGGTAGCTGTTAATTTTTTCAATAGGAATAAAGACCTTCTGAAGCAGGATGGAGGGAGTTGTTCCTCAAAGCACATGCAGGCTGCTGGCTGTACAGATCATCTGAGAAGTATGCTTGCTTGTAAATTATCTGTCTGATTTTGGGTAAGGAACTGAATTCAAGTGAGTGGCATAATGATCAGGCAACAGCATCTTCTGCTTAACTGTGGCATATCCTGGCTCTGATGAAAGACAAAAATATCTCTAACCTAACTACGAGGACACTTGTCAAGCAGGTGGATAATCCAGGAACCTGTTCCCATCCCAAGGAAAGTTTTGCAATAATATAATGTAAAGAAACCTCAACCAGTAATATGGGGAACATCCCCTCTTTTCTCACCCTCTGGGTAAGGAAGATGCAGGTGATTTGTTAATACAAGAGCAGGGAAAGCCACATTCCCAGCAACCTCCATTAGCCTTTGGCTACAAGGTAATGTGGACACTGACTTGAATGTTGATTGTTGAGTCACTACAGCCTTGTGAGGAAACTGTTTTGCAGTTGCAACTGTTAATGCTTATTCAATCCAAATAGGAAATAATTTTGAGTTACCCTGATCTTTATTTACAGTGAAGGTGCGATTTCTCAAAGATTAATACAGTGTCCAGATGCAGCTGGAACATTTTAGCAGTTATGTGCTTATATACATTATAGTTATTAGTTCAACATCCTGAAGTAAAACTATTTAAACAGACAATGTCTTCCTGATATTTTAAAAAAATTCCATCTATTTTTTTGCCTTTTAATTTGTATTTCATTTATTATGTAAATTGCATAATAATTTGAGCATTCCTGATTTCTTTGCCCTGTGTACACTGGTTAGTTTTTGTATCTGCTTATAAAATTCTGCTGAAGTTAACAGCATCCCACCCGCAGCGTATTGTTTGCAAAACCTTTAGTTCAAATTGTATTGTGTTTGCCTTGATCATAAACAGCTTTGGGGTTTTTTTTGGAATGGACCAGCGTTTTTTTATAGACTGTATGTTTTCTATTGTGGCTTGACTGTTCTTCATGTAGTTTCTCTACATTTTTCCCCATGTGAAATGTATTTATCTTTAAACTGAAATTTTAGCTACTGCGAATTTGAGTAAGAACAAGTAGATGAAGTAACATGATAAAACATTATCACAAGAGAAATCTAAACATATTTTTCCCTGTAACATTTAATTCCTCTTTTCATTGTACTCTTATATGTTTATATAATTTAGGCAATAAAGGCAGTGTGATAGAGATGGCTGAGTTCTCATAAAGAAAAACAGTCACAATTATTGACTTTGATTCTCGGGCAGGTTATTGTTGGTACCTTGCCTTGAAGAGGCTTCTCTGTGTGCATGGTTCCCTTTGAAACTGGTGAATATGTTAGCCGTGCTCTAATCACCAGCTTGTGCAAGCACATTTTTTTATGTAGCCATGCCCTGCCAGTGATCATATCCCCTGGTGATTACTTATTGACTTTATTTTGTGCATCATAACACACATTTATATGTGATTTGTAAAATTCACAGTTTTAGATGCTTCAGCTTCATTTGAGGTGAGCCAGCTACCAGTGACTTTAAATCACTTCCTCAGGGAGGCATCTAGCACAAGGCCTCGTCCCTTTTTGTGAACTTATAATAGGCAGCAGCTGGCAGCCTGGATCTCAGCATCCAAACCTTGCCATGGTGTAACTATTGCTGTAAACACTCCTGTGTCCAGACATGAAAGCCAGCTCACAGCAGCCCAGCTCTGCCAGGCCATTCCCTGGAGTGCAGAAGGAAAGAGCTACTGGTCCGACGTCACCGCAGGCAGCCCTCATCCTCCCACAGCAGCTGTCCTTTGCCACACTTCGCTCCTCGGCTTTGCACTGGTGGCATCTTAAACTTTGCACAGATGCATTCAATCTAATGGGGGCAACTATTGATTCTAATAGCATTTGCTCTTCAGTTACTCTTGTTTTGGCTCAGACTTTTTTTCCCCTTTTCCTACTTACCTTGTGTGCCAGTCATTGAAACTTATGTTGTTGGTGTGGCTTACATTCAGCCATTAATATTTCAAAAATCTTGAATCCATTTTCACTTCCCATCCTCATCGTGGAAAGATCAACGTACCACCATGGGGGATTTTCTGCTCCTCACCATATGTACAATCTTTTTTTTTCTTTTTGGAAAAACCAGCACATAAAACAGGATGTGGAAATGGTTCTGTAAAAAGAAACCAACAAAATAAGCAGTTCCTTCTACTTTATTGCTGTAATTATAGACTGTGCATGCAGGCTTTCCTACATTTGAAGATTATTTTTCAAGACAGATCTTGAATCACATTTTAAATTGGAACTAGAAGTGAATATAAAATGTAAAGCTAGACTTCTGCAAGTCCAATGTTTATTTTCAATCAGTATTTTTAGCAGTAATGCATCTGAAGAGCTGATCTCAACCTCTGGCTTCAAAAATTCCAAGTGAAATGCCTTGAATCAGAGTCTCTTATATATTCCATATGTTATGTTGGATATGAATACTCGGAAGTGCCATGGGCTGGAGTTTCTGTGTACATCTGATATCCACAGATAACATCAAATTCAGGGCAGCAGTATCAGCTCTATGTGCTACCCAAAAGTACATTTCATTTGCAGGAGACCTTTCCACCACAACTGCTGATGCTTGATACAAGCTGAGTCTTAGGTACTGATAAGACATCATCTCAAAATGTTGCAGACCCAGATATTTATATAGAGAGAGTCTTTCTTTAAGACTGGGCTTAAAAGCAAGGAAGAAAAAGCAGAATATCTCAGATCAGAGGCCAGGGCATTCCAGAGAGCAGCCAAAACAATAGCAACACCTATTGTGTGGAACCCCCTCCAGCACAGCCTTTCCCCTGGCTGTGGGATCAGAGTCCTGGGGAGATCTGTGGGCTCTAACCCATGAAGTTCAGAGATGGAGCGCAAGAAGTTGGCCATTCTGATTGCAATAACTTTCCAAAAGCTTTCCCTGGCTTTCTTAGACTTATTTTTATTTGTTTAGTAGATATATCATACAGGGCTAACCCGAGTAAAGTAAATATTGATTCCAATTACTGAAATATTTATCAGAGCTTCCTATGTTGACTGTTTCCTCCACACATAATTTTTTCTCATTATTGCAACTTAATATTGGCATTTCTTAGTTGTATCTAAATGAGTGCCTTTGAAAATTGTCATTTCATCTAACTCTCTAAGGCACTATAATTTCTTTTATTTTGGTCTGGTACCATAAGCTTGAAATGGATTCTTTCTGGCATGAGATAAAAAAAATTACCCAAACAGGATATCACATCTCATAAAGAAACTATGCATATTACACAAGGTTTCGAATGTAGAAACAGATACTTACCACTTGTGTCTCAAAATGTAACAGAAGCATTTCAAAACAGCAGCAGCTACATGCACCCAAGTTGTGCTTCCTCAGTATCATCCAGAGGCAGATTTTTACAGAACAAGCTATAGTGTTTGCAAAAAAAGATGGCACTTGCTCCTGGTTAGCACACATTACTGTTATGTACTGGAAAGCTATATAATTGATTCCTACTCAAAAAATGACACCTTCACACAACTTCAGATGCTATAGTCATAATTTTTTACAAGTCCAGTTCATTCAAGCAAAATATGCTACAGTGCTGGAAATCACCAGATGATGCTGTTAAAGATAGGCAGGCAAGTTCTGCTCAAAGGAATACGTAGTCAATCACATCTTGAAAGACATACTACAGAAGGATTGGAGAAGGGTTTTAAACAATTTTACTTCTCCTTCAATTCACCTCATTCCTGATTTCTGTCTGATTTCTGTAATCTCTATCGTGAGTGCATGGAAACAGCAAACATGTCCTACTGTGCTGTGAAAATACACAGCAGAACACATTTGTAGGGGTGTTTATAGAGTGGGAATATTCAGTGGCCTGTGTCTCTGCTGAGAAGGCCTCTGAGGACATTGGTTGGCTGGTCCCAATGCTTAAAGACCTGATCAGAAAGGGAGCTGACAATGTTTGCTCTATCATGTACTATCTCTAGCACTGCAAACAAAGGGGTTCAGTTTGTTTCAGTAACAGTGGTGTTAAGTTTTTTGTGATGTGAATTTACCGAATCCCACAAGATCTTTTTATTTAGACCACTGTACTGTCTCCAGTGGTGAAGACTTTTAGATCACAGGACTGGATCATATTTAAACCATTGTTCTACAGCAGAAATTCTTCCTGGTTCATGACTAGCTCTTTGAGCTATCCTTCCTTTAAACCCCTTAAAAATTGTAAAAGAGAGTTCACAGTTTATTCCTGCTGTAGAACACTTATATCAACCCCTGAACTTCCGTTTTTCTGGACTGAGAAAAATGGGTGCACTGTTTCTTCTCATAAACAAGTTGTTCCCATGATCTGTGGGAATGTTTATATCTCAGAATGCTCCATGTGCAGGTGGTGACCTGCAGGAGTAAAGTACTTCCCATTGCACCAAAACTGACCCTCCACATGTTGGCAACATACATCTTCGAACTGGGAGTTTTCTGTCTTTAAGTGAATGATATTTCTATTGGCCCAAAGACTGAAACCTTACCATCTGAAACCAGGCTAACTCTACCTTTGTCTGCTTCAACACTGGCAATATTATATACTCAGAAGCTCCATTTACAGATCTGTTTGTGTTCTGACTTGACTTATTTCAGCAGATATGCCTTGAAGTCCTGTGGTCTTTCAGGAAAAACATTGTACTTAATGTAGTTCTCCAATTTAAGAAACTAAGAGTGATTAATAATATTAACAGCAAACTGAAAATTTTTTCATATCTTATGAAATAATGTTTTGTTGCAGCCCTCAGTTTAGCAATGTGTAAACTGAGGACAAACCATGTTAAGCACCATGAAGAGAATTCCCAATAACCTGGACAGTTTTGATTTTCAAGTCTTTTCTCTAACCAATACTTTTACTGGAATTAGCCTCCCTGTAGAAATATGATTGTTGCAGGAAAACAATTTATTTTTAGCAGAAAACAAGCTATTACACTTTTTCTTTATCCTGTTCATTGTAAGAAGCAGTGAACAGACTTTATATCTTTGTTAATGAATTTTCCTATGTGTTTTGCAAATGAATGTTCAAAAAAGGGGATGTGGAACACACGGAACCAATAATAGCTCTTGTATTCCCAGAAGTGAAGTGTTGAAGAGATTAAACCTTGTTCCCCATGTGTGTCAGGAAAAAATGAGTCAAGTCCCAGCTCAACACACCAAAAATTTTAGATGGTCTTTCATGATCTGGTGTTTTCCCTGAAAAGCAGATTGGTGTTTATATTGCTACAAAATTGAATTTCATAGTCAAAGGGAAAGAAACTGAGCACCAGTTATTGCTGATGGGGAGGACAGCTGATTGGATATGCTTATTGCAGAATGCAAATGCTGTGCTATTAGTGGACTTTATCTATAGTGGATAAAACTCATTTGCAAAAGAAAGGTAGCACTTATCCTTGAATAAGAGCAGGCATAATATTGGCTATAAATAGTTAAAGAGCTATTGTGTGGAAACTGCCCCTGTAGGTAACAAATAATAATCAACTCTCTTTGGAAAATTTACAAGATTTCTTCTCGATATTTAATTTTATCCCCAGAAGGAAAACTAGATAACCATTTTTCTGAATGTTTTTGTCTTCTCCAAATCAGAGTATAAGGATGGAATTAACTGCCATTTACATTCACCTGTCTCTCTCCACTGAGTACTGAAGGAGCCAAAGAGACAGCCATGATAAGTAGGTGAGACAAATCCCAATCTAGACGAAGTCCCCATGTTATTCTGTTGATCATTGTGTTCATAAATCTTACATTAGGACATGTTTATCTTACTTGATACTTGTATTTATGTATGCAACTGAGGAAGTCAAGTTCTGTAATTTCAAGAACACTTAATATGTGTGTGTTATGAAGGTGCAGTAAAGAAATGTCACACATGGCCAGAGATCTGAGAGGCAGCCCAGGGTTTATGTGTCCATTCTTTTCTGCTACAGGTATGAATATTACAAACATACTAACAAAATTGTTCCTTTGTTTTTAGCTGTTGTTCCCCACTCATAAATTTCTTCTCTCAAAATCTTTGTTTGCTTAAACAAAAAACGGTAGGATATTCGTATGGATTTCACAATACGATATTTTCCTTCTAAGAAAAACTCTTTTTATTCCAAAGCAAGTGAGACATTCTTATGGAAACCCAACTGCATTTCAGACTCAGAGCTACAGCACCAGAAAAGAGAAATAGTATTCTGATTATTTTCTGCTTTAGTTAAACAAATAATTTATCCTAAACAATTTACATTTTGGTATTGGGGCTTAAAGAAGACATAGATGTTGGGGGATTAAGAGAATTAATGGTTAACAAGGGACTTCTTCAGTCTAGGCTAGGGCAGGACAGTTTGAATCGAGAGCCTGCTAGGTTCTGTCTATAATTCCATAGTGACTTAAGGATTACCATATGTGGTGGAAGACGAGTAGCATGGAAATACTTTCATTAGTTTAGGCCATCTTTCTAAACAAAATCAGAATCATTCACACTGGGGACAGTCCCTGGCTTGTGCTGAGCCCTGACCTCAGTCTGGGTGTTGTGTGCAGTTTGGAGGAAATTGCACTGGGAATGCAGCAGGCAAGCAGCAGCACAGACCAGGCATGAGCACTCAGTTCAAGTCCCAACCAGGTTTGATTTACTAGAATAGATACAGCCAAGCTCACCAGGTTCATAACAAGAGGTGGCTCACTTATTGAGGGATGAGGGGTTATGAGTCACTTCTCAGTTTGTGTGGCTCAGATTCAGGTGGACTAACAAGGAACGAAAATAAGGAACATTAAGAATTTGAATAGAATAGAACAGTTCACTTACAAGGGACCTATGATGATCATCTAGTCTGACTGCCCACCTGTAACATAGAAAGTTTTAAAGTAGTCTTTCTTTGTCAGATGAAAAGCATCTTCCCAAAGTTTGTTTTTGCATAATGTCTTCCGTTAATTCCCAAGCTGTGAAGAGGTATTTAACACGTCGCCTGGGGATTGTTGTCTTGTTTGCAGAGTTGGTTGTGGACTTTGCAATGGAGTTGCTTTGAGATGTCTAAAGAGAGACCAATCCACTTGATTTTTCCATTCTCTGTGCCAGAAATAGTATGAGTAAAACTAGTTGCATTCAAGGCTGTATCTTTAATTACTACTAGACATTTGCTTTTTCACTAGAAAACAGAAGTGTAAGATCTGTAACATCAAGTATCACTTGAGGGCTGGATAGTGCTGATATTAAAGGAAACCATGGTATTGGAAAGCAGGAGATGATTCATCTCAGCACACAGGATACTGGGAGAATAGGGCCCCTGGAGCTGTGCAGAGCAAAGAGATAATATATAATTCCTGCACGCTGACAGAGATATTTGATCTGGCTTCTTAACATTCAAAAAGCTAAGGAGGTTTTTCAGAGTGAAGACTTACAGCTAAAGATGTCCTGAAGCAAAAATAAGAATGCAATGGTGAATTAGCCACCACATTGACCATTACTAAAATCACTGCGGGACAGTTAACAAACTGGAGGGCAAATTCACATTTACACCAAGAGACTTGGAACAGCTCTGACAACATAGTGTCAAGCTCATTTTGGGATCACTGTAATCAGTTCCAGAAACCTGATTGTTGATGTAAATTCTTGGCTTACAAACTCACATAGAAGAAGCAATGTCAATGGATGTTTTCATCAAGCCCCAAACTAAGGTTCCAGGTTATCTAGCAGATCTGTTATAGCCTCTGCAAACTGGAGGTAAGATACAGGACACAGAGGAATGTCTATTTCTTCTCTCACACTTCTTTAGTTACATGGTGAGGGAAGGCGTTTCCCATGGGGCTGTATGAACATGTAACAAAAAATGTTCAATAGAAAGTATGAGTTTATTCATGTGTAATAACAGAGGGTGAGCCACGACAATTTATAAGTGCTCTGCAGAGC
Organism: Bombycilla garrulus; assembly: GCA_013400315.1. NCBI lineage: Eukaryota > Metazoa > Chordata > Aves > Passeriformes > Bombycillidae > Bombycilla > Bombycilla garrulus. The sequence goes on along the minus strand of VXBU01015045.1, from coordinate 868,496 downwards.
CCATGCTTTCTACAAACACTAAACACACATTTTGAGATGTGCATCCACTAAGCTGAGTGCTCTTGACCTGCCCACAGAGGATGTCCAGACCAAGACTTTTTTTAGTTTTGACCATTTCTGCACAAGTGTAATTTTTGAAGATATGGTGGATTCATGCATACAAAGTTAGGCATGGGCACGAAGTATGAGGTTTCTTGAAATTACTGACATAGGTTCTTTTACCTTTTCTGTATCAACCATGCCATTTAAATTGTTGCCATAGTGGGTGGTAGGTACTTTATTTTTATATACATTAATATACATGAGGGTCTAATACCAAGGAGAATGAAGCTCACTTTCAGCGAAGTGAGCTTTGGACAAGACCAGAATGCATGTTAAACAAGGTAAGAAGCCATCCCAAGCTCATCACTCCTCAGAATGTTATAATGCAATGTAGCCAAACAGTTGTAGCTGTAGAGAAGTACTGGGTGCTGTATTGTTGTCTAGAAAGGCTGACCTGGAAACAGAGACTAGGTAGAGTAAAAGAAGTAAAAAGGGATTTGTTGAAAGGATACAGCTTGGGCCATGCAAGAACCCCTTGAGGCTACACCCAAGCAATCCATCAATAGTCCCAAAATGGATGCCCGGTTACAAGTCTCACACTTTTATAAGCTCTGGTCCATTTGCATATTGAAGTTAATTGTCCAGTTACAGCTTCAGGTTATGAAGCTCCATCCTCTTTGTTCTCTTTCTCATCTTCACTGTTTATACTCTTGGGTTTAAAATTTGACTTTGGTCCCCAGCTAGAAAGGAATTGTTTTGTCTATCTACTCTGTGAAGAGAGCTCACCAACCCTTAATATACAACTCAGAACTACACATTAAAACAGCACAGAGTAAA